>QJNY01000224.1:25046-121157 GCA_004155945.1 Monosporascus sp. mg162
ACCAATTTAACAAACACAAAAAAAATTAGTAAAAAAAAAAAAAAAAAAAAAAAAAACTTCTCCAGTATTTGGTTAAATGAAAAAAAACCTAACTACCCAAATTCTGAAAATATTTAGGAACCTGCGAAAAATCTTGCGAACGCCGAGCGCCTCCTGAAAAACTTTTACCGATAACGCTGGAGCTGCTAAGGTTTAAAATGTTCTAATTTACATCCCCCAACAATGTCCTGTCGGTTCTCTCGATACCAAACCAGTCAGCAGAAAGTAAAATTTATATTAATGCAGCCACTTCGGCCTTTAGCTACTTTTGTCAGATATAGGGGACATCAGTTGTGTTTTATTAATCGGCTAGTTGCGTACATTCTTGCAACGCGTGCTAATCTTTGAAGTAATCTAGCCACGGAACATATATGCTCCGATCAAAGGGAATCTTATCGGATATGGGTGCTAGCGCACCCCCTGCTAGCTGACACACCCCCTCAACGCCTCGACGCAGTCATGGCGTTAACCGTTACACTTCATCACTTTCTAAAGCCGCAGCGTTCCATTCCACCTCTCCTCCGGCGATCGAATCCTCCTAATTAACCAATTCCTCCTTTAAAATTACTCGTAAATTATTCCTCCGCCGATCGAAGGCTTCCGTAACGTTTACTAATCCTAATTACTTTTTAAAATGCTTAAAAGGTTTTCGTAATAGGGCCTTCATTAATTCATTAATTAACATATCGCCCGTAAGCGTATAATCCACTTTAATTATATCCCTTTTTACGGCTTTTCGCAACCAGTAATTATATATATCTATATGCCGTAACTTCGTCTATAACAGGGCGACGTCGGCATTAATAAACCGAATAGTTTGTCGATTATCGTATTACATATTTAACGGTCCAGCATTTAAAGTAACTCCCAGTTTTTTAATTAGTCGAAAACTAAACAAAGCTTTTTTTGCAGCTTACGTAAGAAATAATAATTTTACTTTTATTATAAAAATAATTATTATATCCTGCTTATTCGCCCGTTATTTTATTATTCTTTCGAATAACCTTATACCATAAACTTAGGAATTTTTTTAATCGATCGTATTATCCGTAAAAAAAACGTCGCTTTAAATATTTAACGAATCCTTACTTCCGAATTACAGCGTTAATATTTTAGTTCCGATTAGGTATAATATAACCCGATCGGCAGCTTTATAATATGCGTTACTAGGGTTCAAGTTAAATCAGGCAAGTCGGGATACCGTAAAGGCTATATCGGGTCGCGTATTAACTACTACGTACAAAATAAAACCGATCTTTTTTTAATATCTATTAACAAACCCTGGATAAGCTAAATTAGGATTCGGCAATAACTCGACGTTCGTTATTAATATATTTAAAAGGTTATTTAAATTTTCCTTTAAAACTAGGTTAATTAGCTTATTTATAAAGTTAAATTAGGAAAGCTAGATTTTTTTTTTGCTTTATTTTTAATTACTTCGATACCGAGGAATTACTATAGGTCCTTACCCTTTATAAGGGTATATCGCTTCCTTATTTACTAAATTACTTGATCGACGAGGTCTTAATCTTTCTTACGGTACGCCGTAACGATATCGTCCACAAAAAAGAAAATAAGTACTCCCTAACGAATAAAATAACAGGGTTCATAAGGAACGGAACTAAGTCCCAAATTCTTAAGCGTTTTAATAAATTCTTTTTGCCAAAGCAAAAGTAATTCCCTTAGTTTATATAATACCTTTTTAATTAGGAAAATCTTGCTATAATACGGGTATTCTAAGGTTGTTTTTATGTACACTTCATAAAGTAAGTTGGCGTTAACAAAAGCGTTTACCGCGTTATATTGCTTAAGCTTTAGGTCGAATTTAACCGCGATAACGATTAAGGTTTTAAATAACTTTTTAATTAAAATGGATACGTATATATTATTACAAGCATTTTTTAGCTATTAATCGCCCCGTACGACAAAACGTACCTTATATTTTTACAACCAGTTATGCTTGTCGAACTTATAAACATATATTTATATATACCTTAAAACTTGTTTCCTTTTAGCAGAAAACTAATTAATAACTTCCCAGGATTGCATTTTTTTGTAATTTTATAGGTAACGTACCATACAAGCGAGTCGCGCACACAAGCGAGTCGCGCGGTTCTTGGCACCTCGCAACAACCAACCCAAATAACTCAACCATAACACATCAAATTGATTCCAATCAATCGTATTATCTTGCGCCGACCGTATCTACATCTTCTGGACAAGTGCACGCATTATATCAAAGCTTGTTACGGACGCCATATTGCCATTCCTTCCTGCTAACCCGCCCGCAACCGACTAACTTCAGCAGCTATTAGCAGCAATTCCTTGCCACAACCTTTATACTGGCTAAAAGAACTTCTTCATTCTATATAACAAGTATTCATCTTTCTGGGAAACGTTTGTTCTAATCGTGTAATTGTATAAGTTTCGAGTTATTACGAAATCAAGCCCGACACGCCCTGCCATACGCCCTGCCACACGCCCCGCGAAACGCCCCCGCGAAACGCGCCGCACGGACCTCCTATGCCCCCCAAAACGCTTCCAACGCGTTCCCAACCCGTCCTATAACATGTTCTCCGACGTATATCTTCAACGTATTGAAGCCGGACAAGAAATGCTCGCGTATTTGGGTTAAGGATTCGGTCGAGAATAATTATCTAGTCGGTCGGCTTTAGGTCGTACGAAATGGGAGAAATATTAACTTGGACTCGTTAGGCGCTGGTCGGTTGGGCCGGGTTGGCAGGAAGGAATGGCAATATGGCGTCCGCAACAAGCTTTGATATAATGCGTGCACTTGTCCAGAAGCTGTAGATACGGTCGACGCAAGATAATACGATTGATTGGAATCAATTTGATGTGTTATGGTTGAGTTATTTGGGTTGGTTGTTGCGAGGTGCCAAGAACCGCGCGACTCGCTTGTGTGCGCGACTCGCTTGTGTGGTACGTTAAGCCTTTTCGGCCTTATGAAATAATTCCCTTAACGGGTATATATTTAGTTCTTTATGGCCTTGCGGCGGTAGCGGTAAATCGCGTTTATATACCCGATTTCGCGACTTAAGGATTTTATATATTTTCGTATCGAAACCTTTCCGATTAAAATAGTACGTATTTCGGGTAATTATTTTCCCTAAATTTCCGTAGCTTACCGGCCGATTATCGATCGTATTAACAGAATAAGCTAATCGTTTTGCGTTAAACGCGGTTTTTTATATTTTGTAATCGTACCGATAACCATCTTTTCGACGCGGAACGTACGGAAAGCCTGCGTTTATAACCCGTAAGGTACCTTCGTTTTTTACCGTTATTTTGGGTTAAATAAAACGATAAAAGCTTAGGATTACCTTTATTACTTCCGTTAACGTACTGGTCGTAATAATTATTAAAGTAAACGTTAGTAAAGGTAATAGGCTAAGGGACGGAAATAATTCGAATATAGCGGTCGTATAAAAGTAATTAGTTTTATGCGAACAGGTTTGTTTTTCCTTATTCCGTACGTTTCGTACGCTTATACTATTTTGGAATTACCTTTTTTATTTAACCGGTAGCTGAATTATTTCGTTTAAGTTTTCGTTTTTTTCTTATATCTATATATTTGGGTAGCCTAGGCCTTAATTAGGTAATTTTACTTGTTACAGTAATCTTTGTAGCTTTTTTTTGTAACGTACAAAAGGTTATTTCTTAAATCTTTAGTATTACTTAAAAAGGTGGCCTTTTCGTTAAATAGTACGTTTCGAATAACGATAACCTTATTAATTAATAGGTTCCAGATTTCGTAAATATTCGTAAATCGGTAACCGACAAAAAACCTAATTTATGCCTTAGGGCTTAGTTTTTGGAGTTTCTGTTTTTTTTTATGGCAGCAGCTGTTATAGCATAGGTTATATAGCCATATATTCGCAGGTAAGCCTGTTAAGGCTTCCGATTAAGTACTGTAACGCCGTCCCTGTACGCTAGGTAAATATAGTAAACCTCGTATGGGCTTTGCTAAAAAAGTGCGTATTTGGGGGTACGGTTATACAGATATACTACCGCTTTGAAGATATATACGATTAGAAACGAGGGTAACTTAACGCCATTTCGCATCGCAGTCGCTTTTTCCTTGATTACACCCCCTGAACGCTTTGTACCCCCGTTCTGGGCCTGGGTGTACGGTGCTGAGGGCTTAAGTTTGATACTGAAAGAAAGCGATTGGAGCATATTTCGAAGCTGGTGATTTTTTAAAATCTCGTTGTCGCATTCGAACACCTGGGGAAAGACCTTGTTTTGGTTCTTTAGAACCTTTAGGAAGTATCGAAACGTTATGATTAGTGTATTTTGCTTTCGATTCTTTAAATAGTTATTTTAGATGTATCCTGAGTACCTGTCGGTTGCAAACATGACGTATTTGTATTTTTCAGGGTTTTCCTCGAAATCTGTGAAGTCGATGGCGATTCGTTGTCTTGATCGGGAAGCTCCTTCCTTCGGCTTACGGCGTATTTGCCTTTTAGTTTTCGCTTTGCCGTATGCTTGGCATTTAATTGTTGTAGGACCCTTTAGGCAGACTTCCCTTATATGGGACTGTAACTAGGCGATTATTTCGGGCCCTGGGTATCCTAATTTTAGGTGCTATATTGTACCGTTACCGATTCGTAGGGGTTTCGCTGTATATAAGTTGACGTTTCGTTTGTAAGCTGCGAAGGTTGTATGGGTAGCTGTTGCGTTGATGTTTTCGATAACGAACTGATCAAACTTATTTATTAGCGTAGCAGCCACCTGGTTATATTTATTTCGAATAAAGTTGTTGGTTCCCCGGTTGTCTTACTAATATCCCTTTTTTCGGAGCTGTCGGAGAGATACCAGGTTGCATGCGAAGTTTTCGCAATGGGCCACGTTATACAGACGCAGCGCTTTGGAGCCTTTAGGGCTTTAAAGCAGTATATTTACTTTTCCATACCTTTTGATCGGGACGAAACTATTTTTTACGTACATACCGTTGCCTTGGATCGTCGTCCTATAGTTCAGGAACCTGCTGATTAAATTAAAGATGTATATGGTGGACCCTAAGTTTAGAATGGTCGAATTTTTTAAGGGGTAAAACGCGACGCTTATCGTACTGCGTTAATTAGAAATTAAGAAGTACGCCAATATTTGTTTTATTCCCTTTAGGAGTTAATTTGTTTTTTGGGTAGTTAGTTTCTTTATAGTTTTCGACAGACGGTTAATTTTTTCATTTAAGGATTAATCGGAAATAATCCGGTCCTGGACCAGTATTAAAATTCCCTTATTAAATTTGAACTTTGCTGAAGCTTTGTTAGGGAACGCGTAATAGCATTAGGGTAACATATGCCTAGGGTTTAGGTACGTTTTGTACCGAGTTCTTTATACGTTTAACTTTTGGCGCTTCCGTTTGTTGCTGCTGCTGTTTCGGCTCGCTTGGGAATTTTTACGATTATTTCGTTTCGGCCCTTTGGTAAAGGTCCTATTACGTGGCTGATTGTTAGTATCCTTGGACTTTTCCTGATCAGGATCGTCCTAACCGGAGGGGTTTGCTGGGGCTTTATAGAAGGTCGGGAACGCTGCCTTAACGTTTCTTGCTGACGGTTGTGGATTCGTTATAGTTCAGTAGTTTAGAAGATTAGCC
This sequence comes from Monosporascus sp. mg162, assembly GCA_004155945.1. NCBI lineage: Eukaryota > Fungi > Ascomycota > Sordariomycetes > Xylariales > Monosporascus > Monosporascus sp. mg162. Next base: position 30,706 of record QJNY01000224.1, read on the forward strand.
TTAATTTCCAGGTAATTAATCGTTTTTTTTTTTGGATATTATCCTGCTTAAGAAATATAAATGAATTCGATTAATTAGGCATAATCGGCGTTATTGCTGTATATAATTAATTCGTCCAGATAATTGGTATAATCATTTCGGGGATCCCGTAGCGTTAGCTTTAGGCCATGACTTTTTACCATTTCGTTATTTATTTATCAAACCTTTTAACGGCTTTCGGGGTTTACTTTAATCGTTTTTCGTATTCGCGTTTAGTGTTTATAAATAATCGGCTGTCGTAGACCTTTTTTGATTGTTGTAATTTGGCGTACTAGCCCTTAAGGTCGTTATTTGGGCTTAAGCAGGTTTGCTTGATCGATGGGGAAACGCTGTTAAGAACTTATTTTATAAGTTCGTTGGAGTTTTTTCGGAAGGTTTTGTATTTTCGGTTTAGGTAGGTATAGGTCGCAAAGTCCTGATTATAAGCTTATCTGCCTTCGGTCGTTATTTCGAGGGTATTTGTTGGACGGCCCGTAGGATCGACTTTTTCGGCTTATATGGTTCCTTCGGAGGAAGCATTAATTACTTGCGTCGTTATTTGGCGAACTAGTTTCTTTAAATAAAAGGCAATAACGGGTGTTATAGGTTTAACAGATTATAAAACGTTCTAATTAGGATCGATATAATCCCATAGGTTATAACTCTTAGCTTTGGTTTTAAATTCATCCTTGAATTTGTCCCAGTCCTTAGGACCGGTATAGATAACTGCGGACGTCGACGGTACGGTCGCTATTGTAGCTAATAAAACATATAGATAATTACTATTGATGTACAGTCTATATCGTCTTAATTACAGCTAATTAATTGATAGATAACACGAATTAAACGAATAAGACTTTTAATTATCAGATATAGGGGATATCAGTTATGTTTTATTAATTGGCTAGTTGCGTGCATTCTCGCAACGCGTGCTGATCTTTGAAGTAGTCTAGCCACGGAACATATATGCTCCGATCAGAGGGAATCTTATCGGATATGGGTGCTAGCGCACCCCCTGCTAGCTGACAACTTTTGCTTTCGTTCTAAATATTCGAACATTTCCATCGCCTCTATATCCGAGACACCTCGTCGAATCATCTTTATGCCACGTTTTCGTAACAGTTTCTTTTAACTCCGTTATCGAATAAAACGACTAAATAGTTCGTTTAAATGTAATTAAGTTCGCTAAAACTCCTCTTTAGCCAACCGTTTTTCGACTCCAACCGGTCTTCTTCAGCCAGTAGTTTATTATATTCGTTTTCTGATAAATCAAAAACGTTATAAGGACGTCCCGCCAAAGTATAGGAAACGTACTTCAAAAAACCAGGAAATACCTTACAGTTCACTTTTTCGGAACGACAGAGAAAACAGAAAAGTATTACAAAACAAAATCTTTCGATGCGACAAGCAAAAGAAAAATGGCGTTACGATACGAAACAGACTTCGCCTTATTTTTTCTGTGTACACGATTAAGCATATCGAAAAACGATAAAGAGAAAGAAAAGTTACTTATTAAATAAACGTAACAAACAAATTAATCTTTAAGAACAAAAATACTGAAAGTAAAAAAGTCGCATTATAACCAAAAGGCTTAGCTCGTTAAAGATAATCGGAAATTATAAAACGCATCTCCGACGTAAATCCCAGGATTACGTGATCTGCTTATTCGGCTTACAAGGGCTTACAAGGGCTTACGATAGCTCTCTTAATAAGCAAGGTAAGCAGAAGCAAATTTTAACGAACACGCCAAAAATGGCAAAGTGTATATACGCTTCTTGATCCTCATAATCTAAATAATACCAGCTTATAATAATTATTAATTAACCAGATCTACATTTACTATTATCAGACATAACTAATATTTTATTGCTTAAATTCCTACGATACTACTGGTAACATAAACGGTACGACTTAGGATTAATAGTTGGTTAAGCCCATAGTCGTCACATATTATCTAAATTAGAGGAAATAATAAACGTATATATTATATTTTTAAGTTAACGGGCCTAAACTAGCTTAAACAAGATTATAGTAGTTAAGTACTTTTAAATCTGTTAAGCTCCTGTAAATTATCGCTTTAGCTTAACCGGCTTAAAACGCTAAATTTTCTTCAATCTAATTAAATATATTAAGCCTGTTTGAGCCAGTTATATAACTCGAGATCTACGGCGAGGATGCGTCCTATAGTCTCCGACTCTGTTAATATATCAAGTCCTTTGGTCATAATATTTTAGTTATAACATTTATACAAAGTAGATTAAGCAACTTCATATAAGATGGAACCCCCCCTCACGCTCCACCCCCCCAACGCGCCACCCATTTTTGAAGCCATCAACAACACAACCCTTTAACGCAAATAAGAATATCTCAACAACCACTTATTCAATTGACTCTATACTAAACGCCACGCATAATAATGCAGTCCGGATCATTATCATCCTCTTCTTTACCTTCAAAAAGCTCATCTTGCTGCTGATTTCGCCGAATTTTAATAAAGCGTCCCTTTGGAACGGCTTTCAACCTTACCTTTACCTTCCTAACCGAAATTATCGTTACGAACTTTTCGTTTGGCTCGGGTTACACCTTTTTAAATTTCTTAAGCTTCGTTTTATCGATGGCTACAATTAATTAACTATTTTGGACTTCGGTAACGCTTAGTTTGCTGTTGTTTTTATTAAGGGCTTTGCCGATTTTGCGGAACAAAAGCCGTACGGTAAGGCTTCCGAAGATTGGATTAATTTTTACCAGGGATTTTTCGATAATATATACATCCCTAAATAATTTAAGCGTTTTAACACCTAAACCGGCCATCTACCAATAGAAATTAAGGCGTTAAGGGATAAAATTCGATCCGAGCTTAAGTGTTTCCGCCCGTTGAGCCCCATTCTTAACGTATCTATTGTTCAACGCCTTCGCCCTGTTAAAAAAGCGCAAACCTGTAGCTTTCCAACCTTTCATGATATATTACGAAGTTATCATACTTCCTGCCACGCGTACGAAAACGCCTTAAGAAAATCCGTTTTATCTATAGCTTCAAACGCCCGTCCGAAGCAACGCTTCCGGAACCAGTAACGAAACTTCCGCTTTAAGGTAGCAAAAATACCTACATTAAAAGGCTGGAAAACGTACAAAGCGTAAGCAGGCAAAAAGACGATATAGATTTTGTTCTGAAAGTACATTCACATAAAGACTTCGGTAATATGGCTGTTGTGGCCGTCGATAACTAAAAGCCTCCATTCCCTAGGGTTCGCCGGCTTGGTATAAGGGATAAAAACCTCGCGTAACCACTTTAAACCAATTTCGGTATTAGTCCAACCCTTTTCAAAGATAGTAAAGTACCAGCTTTCGTATGCTTCATCGTCGGAATCAAGAAATTATTATTGTTGTACGTCGCCGCCGCTAAAGATAATAAGTAGTAAGAAAACTCGCCCGTTAACGTTAATGCAGGCGATTATAGTAATCTACTACCGTTTAAAAGCGTCCTTTAAGAATACGAACTTCCTAAAGGCTTTACCGAAAACGAAAGCGTTTTCCCCTATGCCCTTTATCATCCCGATCTCGTCGGCGTTATATCTATTGCACCACTTGATGGCCTTAATAGCCGGCAGCTCGAAACGGTCGAACAATACGTTAACGGAAGTCGGTAAAGCCTTATTTAGGCGCTTATAATTAATAATCCTACCCTTAAAGGTTTTAATATTAAGGTTACGCCGCAGAAAACGAATTACTTATCCCTTTCCTAGGTATTAAGGACTGCCGTTATTAATCAAAAGCCGTTAAACGTATAGGCGAAATCGGGAATACGGCGGCGCATAACCTAAATGGCCTTGCACAACAACCCAATGCGTTAAACGTTTTTCCTGGACTTGTAATAACTTCTGTTTAGCCTTATTAACCTTTTCCCGAATAGGGACACTTTCGATACGGCGTGTAATATATCGCCTGTCGACCTGGTAACCCTTGAACGCGGAACGCAGGAACCTCCTACGTTCTACTTCATCTATGGCTTGCGCCGCGCGGAATTAAGTGTAACGAACCTGTTATACATCCACCTGGAGGTATGAGCAGTATCCGAAATGGGGTCTTGATTTGTAGGTAACAATAGTACGAGGAATAATTTAGTAATTTGTTCGTTAAAAAGGTTTGCGGACTTTTCCTTTAATCGGAAAACGGCGCCTTTAATTAAAGGCTTAAATTGATAGCTAAAAAGCGAAAACTAAGTAGGTGCTATATATATAAAAGTTCGGTCTATTATATATTTATTCTTTTATAGTAAGTATATCGTAGATTTATATAATTTAAGTAATTTATTTAAATTATTTAAATTTATTAAATTAATATTAAAAGTTAAGCCATTTTAGGTTTAAGGTTTAGCTGTATCTGCGCTAACCTTTAAAAATTTAATTTCTTTTAAATAAAAACCTTTGTTTTTGTGATACTATTTCCCCTTTTTAAAGATTTTTATCCCAAAGATAAGAACCGTACGTAACCCTTTTGGTAATTGGAAAAAATATGGGAATTTTTCGATTAATTTTATTATAACAGGCCGTATTTAAAAAAAAAAAGAAAATTTTGTTTAAATTAACGTAAAGCCCGTAATAACCGCGTAAATTATATTAAAAAGTTTGGTTTTAAAGTTGTTTTTTATTTTAACTGCGTTCGTTTCGGAAAATTTAAGTGCTTTTTTGTAGTTAACGTTTCGAATTGTAACTGTTGCACCCGTCGCCAGCGCTCGGTTTATAACGTGCTAAATATGAATTCCTTAGTGAAAATAAGGGAAAAGCAAAACCGCTTGTAAAAAGAGCAACGAAAAGTAAAGGACGTTTTGGTAGCTTATTAAGAATCCGCCGAGGAGAAAATAAGGGAGTTCGTTAGCCGGTTAAAACGTTTGCGCCTTTAATAGGATATTTTGAAAAAAAAGGCTTTTGCTATATTAAAGGAAAGTTATAAGTTAAATTAATTAGAAAAGCAAGAAAAACTGGAAAAGGAATAGCGTCGCATGGAAAAAAAGTAAGCGCGGCTTGTTTTTGAAATTAATGCTAATATAGAGGCGTTTGTTTTTTTCGACTAAAGCGCCGAAGGTTTGGATTTAAAGGTTGGACCGTTATCGCTTACGACCTTGGCTACGTTGGAGATGGTCGGTTAAGATTTTGGCGGTAAAACGTTTTAATTAGGTTTTTCGTATTCGTTAAATGTTTAAGGGGCTTTTAAGTATTATTTTCGGGTGGGTAATTTTTTTACTTAATTAAGTACTGGATTTTGTTATTAATCATTTTTGAATTTAGTATTTTTTCGACTTCGTATTTGTCGGTATTTTCCTCGATTTTTAAGTTTGTTTTTAACGGGGCGTTATTGGGTATTGGTTTTAATAAGGAAATATAAAAAATAGGGTATATTTTTATTATTTTAGGTAGCGATAATCGATAATTAATCCTGGAAATAACTTTGTTAATTTTAAACGGATCGAGTTTTTTAAAATTAAGTTTGTTACTGGGTTTTTTTGTTTTAATTTGTAAAATATTTAAGGTTGCGTTTTGTTTTTGGCGTAGTAGGTAAACTTAATTTTTTTTTGATAAAATTAATCTTTTAATTTTTTTTTTGTTGTAATATTAAGTTATTCGTTGTTGGAAAAATTACAGCTTAATTTTAAGGTGAGTTTGGATAGTTTTGATTTTAGATATTACCGTTTTTGTTTTGGGGGTTATTAAGGTAATTTTCGGAGTTTTACCGAATGGTTGTTTTAATCGTTAAGTTTTTGCGTTTCGTCCGTATATGGCCGTATAAGGAAAAATGCCTATATTTTCGTTAACGGATATGTTATAGGTTACTTATGCCAGTAATAATAATTTTACTTAATTATTTTGCTGGTAGTTAATATAATTTTTTAGGTATTGTTTTAAAATTTAATTTAATCGTTTTGTTTGTCCGTCGGTTTAAAGGTAATATATTATAAAAAATTTAAGTTTGGCGTTAATTTGCTTAAAAAAGTTAATGCCAAATTTAAAAGTAAATAATTTATTTTTGTTTGAAATAATTTTTTCTGGGATTTTATATTTATTAAGGTAATATTTTACGAATGCGTAAGTTAATTGTTTTGTTATCGTATTTTTTTTAAAGGGGAGGAAATATTTATATTTGGTAAGTCTGTCGACGGTTACCTATATTCCGTTATATTGGATTCCGGTAACGGGATTTTTAAATAAGGGTAAGCCGGTAATAAAGTTTTAAGTTATAATATTTTATGTTTTATTTGGAATTTCGGTAGGTTATAATAATCCGTACGGTTTATGGCGAGTTATTTTGGTTTTGTTGTAAATATTATAGTTTTTTATTATTTGTTTAATTATTTTTTTAAGTTTTAGAAAGTTATATTTTTTTTAAAGTCGTTTAGTTATTTTAAAAAATTTTTGATATTTATGTAGCGGATTTTCGTAAAACCTTTTAATAAATTATTTTTGTTTTTCCTGTAAAACGTAAATTTTTCCGTAATATAGCAGTTAATTTTTAGATCGTCCTTTTAATTATTTAATTTTTTTTTATTTATTAAAATTATAAGAATTTTTAAATTAAGCTAAAAATTTAAAAGTAAGTTTTTTTAGTATTTTATATAACTGTAAGGTTCCTTTATTTATAGGTTGCAGTATTTGCATACGTCGTTTGGGAACCTTAATATCGTAATTTTCTTTTCGGTTTAAGATATCCGCTTAAATATTTTTTTTGCCTTTGATATGGTAAATTTTAAAATTAAATTTGGATAGGAAAATTATTTAATTTTCGTATCGTTTATTAAAGTTTTAAGTCGTTATAAAGTGGATAAAATTTTTATAATTAAAATAGATATTGAAAGGTTTCTTTGTTTTATTAAAGTAAGGTTTTTATTTTTTAAGTATTATAATAATTGTTAATAATTTTTTGTCGTAAATGAAATATCGTAACTTTACGTTTTTTAAAGCTTTGGAATAATAAGTAATTAGGTGTTACTTTTCGTTATTTTTTTGTTGTTTTAAAACTGTTTTTAGGGTTTTATTTAATACGTTAGTTTTTAATCGTTTTTTTTTGTTATAATTAGGTAATTTTATGATAAGGGCGTTAATAATTTGGTTTTTAAGTATTTATATTATTTCCTTAACTTCCTTTAGGAATTCGAATTCCTTTTTAGTATATTTCTTAATAATAAGGTTCGTTAAAGGTTTAACGATTTTTCCGAAATTTTTAATTATGTTACGTACGTAACCCGTAAATCCTAAAAATTAACGGACGTCGGTAACGGTCGTTTTATCGGGGATCGGCCAATTTTTAATTGCTTTTATTTTAAAGTTTTAAATTTAAATTTATCCTGGAATAATAATAAAGCTTAAAAAGTTTAATTTCTGGGTATATTATACGTTTTTTTCGGCATTAATTAACAGGTTTGCTTTTTCGAATACTTTTAATATTTGGGCGATATATTTTTTGTATTTTTTTAAGGTTTTAAAGTAAATAAAAATATCGTCCAAGTAGATAAATATAAACCTGTCGAGGAATTTTCGTAAAATAGTTATTAATATATATTGGAAACTAACGGGGGTATTAGTAAGTTTTTAGGGTATTACTTTATATTTATAAAGTTTATAGATTGTTTTAAAAGCGGTTTTTTACTTTTTACTTTTAGCTATTTGGATTAAATAATAGCCGTCCGGTAGGTTTAACGTTATAAATTATTTAGTTTTATTGATATTTTTTTTTTTAATATCCATAAAGGTAAAAAGATATCTATTTTTAATGGTAATGTCGTTTAATTGTCGGTAATCGTGGATTTTTCGGTATATAAGGTTTTTATTTTTGTTAATACGGATTTTCCCATTTTTTATTTTTGGTATTATTATAACGGGGTATCCTGCGGGAAATTTAAATTTTTGAATATATTTGCGTTTAAGGTTTCGTTGTAAACTTTTTTACAAAACTTTGGTTTTTTTAGGGTTTATGTAATAAATTTGGTAAAGTTTTGGATAATATCCTTCCTTAATAAGGATTTTATAATTTTATTAATTATGGTCGGGTAACTTTTTTCGTATTCGTTTTTTGAACAGTTTTTTAAATTTTTAGTATTTAAGGAATATCTTAATAGTTAGATTTATTACTTTGGCTTTTCGGATTAAATAATAGATTTTTCGGGATTTCTTTTCCGAAAAAACGGTAAAGTAATTTTAAAAAAGCTTTTAGGTTTTTTAGTCGATATAAGGGTTACTAAAACGGAGCTACGGTATTTTAAGGATAATGTTATGTTTTGAAATGTCGGTTACGTCTAGCTTGATTTTTTTAAAATATTTTTAAATTTACATTAAAAGTTTTTCTGTTTCTTTAAAAATTCGTCCATTTTTATATTTGAATAAGTTTCCGTCGATTATAAATAATTTATACAATTTCAGTTTGTACTTTTAAAGGATTCGATATTTTTTTGCCATTAATAATAAAATAAAATTTCCTTTTGCTTTTAAATCGATTATAACCTTAAATACCTGGCCTTTATATTAAAGTAAAATTTCGATTTAATTACGTTATTCAGTTTTTGCCTTATATAAGATTTTGTAGGTCGGGGCTTTTCGATGCTTTAATTTCGAAAACCTACGTAATTTTTTAACTTATTGGTTTTATTAACTAAAAAGCGTTTCCATTTTCGGGCCTTTTTAACTGCATATTTGGAATATTTATCGTCCATGCAAGTAAACCATTTTCTTTTGCCGATCTGGCAAATTAATCTTGAAACTTTTACTTTTAATATTTAAAAGGGTTTTAGTTTTGGGGGTAAGATTTTTAAAAGGTCGGCTTTTATGTCCAAGATTTTGTATATTATATATAATGTAAAAGCGTAATATAGGTATTTTTAAGCAATAGCCTTTCGGCTTTAAATTAATTCGGGATAAAAGTAATAAAATCGGGGGTATTCCGGCTATTTAGGGGTTTTAAGGTATTTGTATTTATCGTTAGGTTTAGTAAGTATTTTTTTTTTTAAGCTAATAGTTATTATTTTCTTTGGCGCGGAAATAAATTAAATAATTATTATCGTAACATATAGAAAAATGGAGTAGGTCGTAATTATGGACGGGTTTTAAATTCGGCGTATCCGGACGGATTAATTCCTTAACTTCGGGGGCTTTATTGGCTTTTAAAAATATTAAATCGTATATTACTGTATTAAGACGTAATTAATTATATTTGTTGTATATTTTATACCGTTATTTATCCAGATAACAAATGCATTTTAACTTTATAGTTATCCTAAATATTTTTTATCCTGGATAATATTTGTAAGCTTTAATTATTCGATTTTAACAAGTTAGGTAACGTTCGTATTTTAGGTTGTTATTTTATTCGTAATGTATAGTTGCAATAGTAAATTCTCGCTAGAAGGAAATGGAATTAATTTCCTTTTTTTCTTTATTTTTGCTGTTTGATTTTTATTTAGTTATTTTAACCTTTTTTTAGGGTTAAAAAATCCTTTTTTTTTGGAGTCCTTTTTTGTTAAGAAGCGATATTCGTTTTTATAATGGCCTTTTTTGTTACAGTTAAAATATTTAACATTTAACTTATTTTTCCTAGGCTTTTTTAAAGTAATGCTTGTTTCCTTTTGGGATTTACCTTTGGTTTTGTTCTTTTGGAACTTGCTGCTTAAGCTTTAGTTGTTTTTCCTTTTGTCGGATCTTTTTTTTTTTAAGTACCTTTCGAAAGTACGTCGATCGGCAATAATGGTTTTGTTAATGTAATTCTGGAAGGGGTTAATCTTGGGTATTTTGTATATCTTATCTTTAACTTACGATTTTAGGCCGTTATAAAAAGGATAAAATAAAACGTTTTTTGGAAAATTGGAAATTAACGTAAGGCGATTAAATTTAGTCGCATATTCGGCCGTTAACTTGGTTTGCTGGAAAAGATGCAATTATTCGACCGTATGTTATTTTTTATCGGAATTTTCAAATAAAGTTTATATTTTTTCCTTAAAGTGTTTATAGTTGCCGAAAATATAGTTAATTAGGTCGGAAAATTGGTTAAGGTAATTTATAAGGTAATTATTTATAATAGGTTTAAATTATAAAAAAAAATTTTTAGTAAGTAATTAAAAAATGGCTATTACTTTTTGGTAATTTTCCGTTAGAGAATTTTCGTAGAACTTAAGGTAAAGCCTGGCCTAAACCAGGAATCCTTTTATATCCGTAGTTTTATTATAAGGCTTTAAAGGGGTTGGTTTGTAACTTTTAACTTCCGGCATTTTATAGTAATTAAGAAGGGGAATTATGCTTTCGCGAATTTTAATTGCTTTAAATAGGGGCAAGGTCGAAGATCGTTGCTGTCGAATGAATTTAACGTTTTCGTTTTTTAAGGTTTTGATTTTTTTCGTAAGGATGTTTAATTTTTCGTTAATGGTAGGTTTTCTTTTTTTGCTTTTTTGTTTTTTAATAGGTTGTTTCTTTTCCTTTTTTTTTTTGCATCAGATTTATGAATTTTTATGGTATTTTTTGCCGGGGCGGGTTATTGCAAGGGTTAAAAGAAAAAAGGTTTTTTTTGAGATCGGGTGGAAAAGGGTGCTATGTTGTCGATTAAGGAGAAGATTTTTTTAATAGGTAGTAGATCGTTTAATCTGGTTATTAATCCTTTACTAATTAGTAACGATAATCGAATATGCTGTTTATTTTTTGAACGTCGTTTTGTAATGTCGCTTTTATTACGTTTAGGAAAGTTTATGTTTAATTAGGTTTTGAAATATTCGTCGACTATTAATTAAGAAGTTATCAAAATGTAACGAACCTGTTATATATTTACCTGGAGGTATAAGTAGTATCCGAAATAAGGTTTTGATTTGCAGGTAATAATAATGCGAAGAATAATTTAGTAATTTGTTTGTTAAAAAAGTTTGCGGACTTTTCTTTTAATCGGAAAATAACGCTTTTGATTAAAGATTTAGATTGATAGCTAAAAAGCGAAAATTAAGTAGGTATTATATATATAAAAATTCGGTTTATTATATATTTATTCTTCCATAGTGAATATATCGTAGATTTATGTAATTTAAGTAATTTATCCAGATTACTTAGATCCATTAGATTAATGTTAAAAGCCAAGCCATTCCAGGTCCGAGGTTTAGCTGCATCCGCGCTAACTTCCAAGAACTTGACTTCTTTTAGATAAGAACCCCTGTTTTTGTGACATTAAGCTGAAAGCTGCATATCGTTCGAAAACGTAGATTTTAATGAAGAAGAAAATAATTTTTTCAATTTTCTAAAGCGTTATTGAAAGGTCTTTTATAAAGAAAGAAATCAGTAAGTGGATCAGAACGCGTCGCGGATGTGGGGTGGCGCGTTGGGGGGGTGGAGCGTGAGGGGGGGTTCTATTTTATAGAACCAAGTGTTGCATAATTAGGTTTCGGGTCTCGTTTCTTTACCAGAACGGCTAGCTTCATTCTTACTTCTTTTGTAAGCCGTTTTATATTGTTGGTGTTAAGAAATAAATCATTAAAGTTAAGTAGTTAAGATGTGCTAAAAACAATCTAAAGAGCTTGTTCATCCGGGGAGCTTATCTAAGACGTTAACGTTATAACAAAAGCCGTAAACGTCGCCTTAACTTCTTACTCTAATAAGTAAACACATTTATTAACAACCAAATCGTAATATTACAATATTTTTCGATAAATTAATTGCTAAATTAAAGCGATAACAACCGTAGAAAAAGTATCACAATCTGATATATAAGTGCTCAGAGTTTAGGGTTTTTTTTTCCCCTTTTTTTCGTTCTTTTAAGTAAAGCGTTATATAAGTACGTTATAAGCCTGAACTTTTTAAAACATATAAACCGACCGTTTTTATCTTTTCGCAATTACATCTTACTTTTATTTTATATTTTACTTATATATAACTTTCTAAAGAAATTCGCAACATTAAACGAGCTTCTGAAGTTTAATTTATGCTTAATAAGGAGTACAATAATGTATGAAATATTATCAAGAAACCTTATATTATCAAGTTGTTTAGAAAAAAATAAGTGTTAGGAGGTGGCTGAAATTATGGCGGAGGGTTGGCAGGTGCTAAAAAGGTAATGTGCAGCTTTTTTATAAAAAAAAATATTAATATGCGAATAGCCCAACTTACATAAACATGTTGACCTCTAAGAGGTCCTAGTTAGCGAGTAAGGGTAGCGAGGTCGCCTTAAATATACATTAAAACAACTGTAATAGAGAGGAAGCTGTGCTAAATGTGCATGAAGCAATTTTCTCCTTGGTAGCTGATCAAAACTAAGCGAAGGTTCAGCTGTTTGATCGGCTTCAGCTGGGTCTGATAATTCTCAAGGCCGCACTCACCAGGCGTCCTGGGACACTCGCTACAACCTTCTTCCTTCAGTGGGAAATTGTGTACAAACTAGTAAATTGCTGGAGCAACAACACTTCGCTCCCTTTTGCAGCGGTCGCTCTCCATTGCGCCAACTCATATTTGCCTTCGGCATGTGTGGCAACTTGTATGGCATCTACCGTGCTTTTTTTATGCTTTTTCCTGATGCTTCGATAGATCCCTTGGGCTGAATAAGCAAACAGCCCTAGAGCGCCTGTTGTTTGTCGAGTGTCAAGTCAGCACGGGTATTCCTTCGAACATGTCCTTGCTGTGACGAAGATTTAGAACAGCTTCGTACCTGATCCAATTTTTGTGACAGTTCCGACGCAGCCCTTGGCTAACCCTTTGACAGCTCCCACAACGCCCTCGTTGCGAGCACCGAGATAGGGCTGGACAAATATATCGCAGACTCCGGTCGACAGTCCGAGTGCGAACTGATAACCTGCGACTCTCGTGCCGGACTTCCAGCCTGTGATCGGCTCGTGGTCTGGGACGGGCTCTCCATATAACTTTGGCACCGCTCGAAGACCCTCTGTGATGGCTAGCGGCACATTCACATAGTAACTGCGTGCCCCTGAAACTAAAAAGTCCCCTATGGCACTAGCGGCAGATGTCATGACTACACGTGATGACCCTAAGCAAGTCCTGCTATGCTTGTACGTCTGAGGCTGCAAGGCAGGGTCCGATACCGTGACCAAATGGCCGTCGCCCTGTCGGTCACTACCACTTCGCACTGGCTCCGTCTTGTATGCCTTCACAGGCTTACGGACGATGTCCACTACTGCGATCAACATGTCAGCTCCCGCAGCTAAGAATGAGGAAGCTGCTGCCGTGATAGGGTCCCATCGATCCGTGTCAATACAGATTGGCTTGGGTCGATATCTGCTCCCGTGGATGGTCAGCTTCATGGGCCTCGTTAAATAGATAATGGACGGGTCCCAGACAATTTCAATCGATTGCTATCAATCTTCAAGTGGGCAACCAGCATCTCTACGGCAAGTTTGGAGAATCTAAGCTTTGTTTTACCACGTTTGTAGGTCCAGGCAGCGGCTTGGTTTTGCAGTAGATCGCAACTGGCACGTTCGAACGGAAAATGCCTATGAAACGAGTCGACCGCGGCTGTTACACCGACTTCGCCACGAATTTTGGTGGCGAGTTGCTGTGCGGCAGATCTCGTTTCTTGTTGCAGACAAAATGTGATAGCGTCAGCGAGGTTGGTGGCATTGATTAGCTTGTGATGGATGGGTCGCGGGCCAGCACCTGCTCGGGCGACCATTTCGCCCCAGAAAGGCTGGCTTAAGGGTTTGTTTAGTCGAAGGTTAAACTGTCATGAGAACATTTTGAGGCACTTACTCGCCGAAGAAAGGCACAACCAATGTTGGCACTCCATAGCGTAACCCACATGCGGTTGTTCCAGCCCCTCCATGGTGTACAACGGCACAGACCTTTTGGAAGAGCCATTCGTGCGGACAATCGTCTAAGAATAATATGTTCTCATCTTCGAATTGGATTCCATGGCCCAAGTTGGACCATCCCCTTGAAATGATAGCCCTGGTGCCCGATCGATGTATCGCATTCACTAATATTTTTGTAAGGTTCTCTGGGTTTTCGATGACGATGCTGCCGAACCCGATATATATCAGCTCCGGCCCACGGTTCAAGAACTCTTCCAATATTGAGTCTGGCTCGAATGTTGGAGGTTCTCGAAAGAAGAAGCCGCAGACATCTATATTGCCGGTGAGTCTAAGGCGCCTCGAGGGAGATAGTCATCACGCACCAATATAATGAGGCCAATCATTCGGTTTCGGTACTAGAGCGGGCGACCAGCAGTATGTGAATGGAACTTGAAGTGCATCTGCGATTTTCGGTCCTGACGACATTGATATAGGTTCGAGGTCAAGTCGGGTTGATCTCCACTCGTTGATAACATCTCCTAGGCTAAAAGTGTGAATCAGCCAACAAGCTCGATACCAACCTCCAAAAAACATCCAGCCAGGACAATTAGACAAAGTTGCTGAGTTTCCTTGCAATGTCTTACCCTTGCCATGTCATCCACTCAACGATACCGTACGACAAGAAGTTGAGCTGGTCCTGGCTAATGCCTAGCCTGTCTGCTGTGATGTTAGCAAGCGGGTGGGGGAAAGCCGTCGTGCTGGTCCAGGGCATCGTGAACATAAGATGAAGCGGAATTCCTAGCGCTTGTGCACAATGTATATGTGCGAAGCTTGGGGGGTTAGCGATAACCGCATTTGCGACGAATGGCTGACCAGAGTCAGGATCTGGTTCAATGCAGGATAGCCAGCAACCGTCCAGCACTTCCGCGATCATTTTCCGCTTCTTTTGGACTTCTCCAGCACGAATGCTGTCCATGCTAGGTATTAGCCCCGGATTTTTTACCATATAGGCCATCAGGTCTGCTGGGTTGCCGCCAATTGGGTAGAACTCGAGTCCCGACTCCATGATGAACTCCTTGAAAACATTATGGGTCGCAAGCCGAACGCGGTGTCCGTGCTTTTGAAGTTCTCTTCCTAAAGCAACGAAAGGTTGCACATCGCCACGGCTACCAACTACCTGAATTATGATGTTCAGTGGTATGATGGTTTGTGCTGCTGGGGAATATGGATGCGGTGCTTGTAATGTTTCGGAAAGCTTGTAATCGGGGGTCTTTCTGATGACCTGGGCCAGCGCTTTGGACGAAATGCCTCTCAAATCGATATCAACGCGGCCATCGTCAAGAACTAAAGGGTTTTTTGTGTCAGACCACGGAGTATCAATTCCTAAGCAGGTCTATATCTACCTTGAAGGCTGGCACGGTCCTGACGAAGATTTGAAGACGTATTAGCGGAGCTCTGGTATTGGGACAAGCCCTGCTCTAGGTCCATGTTTGGTTCAGGATGGAAGCTGACGTGATCCGAAATGACGGCGCGAAGAAAATTGTAAAGTTGAAGATACAAGAGGGTTCATTCACGTTAAGCCGGGTCTGCGAAGCCAATATATCGAAGGCGACGTCCCGAGTCATATTGGCTTCCCCCTAGTTTCATTCGACTTTCTCTCCTATACTATGCTTGTGGTCCGCGCCTATGCTCGATGCGGAAATGCGTCCGTCATTTCTAGCTATTTCCTGGAACCCACCAGCTCGTATATAGATCGATTCGATTGGCCAACGTCCCGAGTAATTGGTGCCTGGGCGCAGCCACTCACAGTAGGCTGCAATACAATCGGAACTTGAGCAGCTTGATGGGATGTACCCCGTAGTTAGCTAGATGCAAATAGGGATCAAAGATATAGGCTCACGAGGCCTTTACGTGACGCTACGACCCATCAATCATCACCGGTGGCTTAGCTTGCTCACAGCGCATCGTACATGCTCTTCGAAAGGTGATCACAGCGTCTCTCCAGCCCTGTCCGGAGGCGTCCAGACACTAAACCTGGCAATGATCAGTCTGAGATATCTGGCCAGTTCCTCAAGGTAACTGCCGTTTTACAGCAATATCTGTCCCCGCTGAGAAGCGAAACAAAAAGGGGGTGGCGCAGGGAAAGAAAGAAACGTAGGTATAAACGAGGGGTTGGCAACGGAGCTAGGGGCAAGGGACATTTTTAGGTTTCGATTTCTCAGATTTCTCTTCATTCGCTACACTTAACATGCGCGGCAGCGCATGGATCGGGGTTCTCCGGAACGGAATATGCACGGCCTGGAAAGGCCTCGGCGAGGACGGATCCTCTTAAGATGCATGAAAATCTATCAAAACGGAAACTGAAGACTAACCTCACTCGGCCGTAGGGAGGTTGCAGCACGGATCGCCGTCGGCGACATGTCTTCGGACTGGATTTGTTAGATGGGTATCTGTATGATGTTATATAGAGTAAAGCCTAGCCTAGCACGCCCCTTATGCCCCCAAGGGAGGCTACGGAGCATCTACAGAGATAGCTGCTCCCTTGGCGTTAAGCAATAACAACAATAGCGATATCCGGCCTGCCGAAGGTGGATCTGAATCAGCATAGGATGATACATCCTTGGGACTAAAATATTCATCATCGGTACACGTCAAATATGCTACGACCCTCATGACCCTCATCCAACTTCGTCCCGTTATTTATGTTCGCAGGGAATAACATACAGAAAACCGCCATCACAACGAACATAGCGAGTGAATCGAACACATAGAGTCCACTCATGCGTCAGCGGATACCCATCCGAGCCCGAAGATGAATTCGATAACGCGGAAGATAGATCGCAGAATGATAAGACACGAAACCCCGTAAAGTATATATAGGTTCTGCTTCCAACGGCAGTCAGGATCATAAGCTTGGATCATTCGGGCTCGCTACAGTTGACTGTGGAATATCCAAGCGGTGGCGGCGAAGATCCCAAACATAATAATCTGGATCATGAGGCCCGTAATGACAATGATCTCTCCGAGTTTCGCGTGGGAGCGAGTGACCATGAATCCGGCGACGCCTCCTTGAACCACAAATGACAGGACATCGCCGAGGACAAAGGTTTTGGTAAGCCGGTTGACAGGAATTAATTATCGAATAAGTCCGGCCTCGTATACTGGCAATGATGCGGCCGAGCGTTATATAAAGAGAAGCCGCAGAAAGAGCAGGTGCAAGAAGTGTTCCCGTGTTTGAACAGCATAGGGCACGAGTTTGCCCGTCTGATTATGTGCTGCAGCTCGAACGCCGTATCCTACGGTTTTGACGAGAGTTTGTCAGCTTTAAAGAACCGGCTTACAGACGCGATGTTGAAGTAATGTAACTTACAAAGACCGCTAATGGCAAAGGCGAAGCAGAGCCATTCTTTTCCCTTGAAAGACGGTAAGAGAATGCCAGTGTAATGGCCGAAAAAAAAAAGGTGGACGGATATCATAGCTGCGGCAAATAAACGGCACATACTTCCACAGGAAGTACCCGCCTTTGTAGGGTTGCAATTCTGCCGTGTCGGTTACCCTGGCCGGGCGGGAAATCAAAGTAGACTAAGTGACAGAAGAGTTAGAAGAAGCAATATACTGGTATCGTCGAAAGTGTCCGTATAGATGCGAAGCAGGGATCGGGTTAGGAGAGAGCAAGAGAAGAGAGAGTCTTGATTGTTGGGATACGGATCTTGATTTTTTTCGAGAGCTGGCAACGAAATCCACTAAACTGGAGTTTCCCAGCGACTCTCGAGTGTGACTGCATGTTGTGGGTCATCACAAAGAGTGCTCGTAAGTATCAAATCTCAGCAAGTTCGGTAGTCACGACTACCGGAGCTAAGACTGGCGTACTTCTCCAAGCCAATCAAAGGTCGTTCGATACGCGGGTCCCTTCGGAAACCCCAAGTCGCTATCCGCTTTCGACACAGCCTTGCCGGTCCATGTGCCGGTTAAAGATATTCTAGCTAGATAAGAGAAGTAGAAACCAGGAAGCCAGGAGCTGGGTGGAAGCTCATGTCCTCGGATCTCCACTGCCCCAGTCGCGCCCCGCACGGAGTCAAAGGCTGTGTGCTTCCCTGAACAAGACTTTGATGACCAAGCTTACGAAGATTTAGTCCTGATAATGAGACGGATGAAAAGGGTTAATCACCTATAATCGCAGTGAAAAGATGCAGCAGCTATGAGATTTGATAGTGTCCCGTCATAGTGTGGGGCCCCACACTTTTCAGATCCGACAGCAGCCTAGCTCTGGGGTGATCGAGCTAAATCGACCACGACTCTACGGAGAGCGTTAAAGGAGTCTTTTGGGTTGTTCTCTCTCTAATTTCTATTATCGGCAAATGACCTCCTGGGCCTCGCAATGTTTTGTCACTGGTCCGACCTTATTGTCAGCTTGCGGATTGGGTAGCGTGGGAAATGTTTCGATCATGTGCGAGCTTTCCACAAGATAAAACCGGATTTAGATGATTCATGATGAAGCGAAATACGGGGGAGTCTCGGGCTAGGGTCCCTTTTTTTCATGTTTGTCCAATTACAAAGTTTAGTGATCTCGATGATCACATCGTTCACTCGATCTGCAATTGTTAAAAGCAATTGACCAGTCCAGCCGTAATGCTTTGTTCGATCCATGTAGCAACGGGCTGTGCTGTGGCAAGGCCGCATAGGGGGCATCCGCGTACTCCACGGCTTATTATTGGACACGACAACCACTAGTCTTAGTATCAATTTACGAAACCATAAATCGCATCTTAAGGGATGCTGGGCAATCACATTTAATCATTAGGTTGGGCTATTTGGAAGATATATAATGCATCCGGACTCGGTCTTCTGAGCTTTTGATTCTACATCGTCCAGATTTTCATGCTCATCCGCTATAGCAACATTCGTTTTCAATGGCATTAAAAGCTTCAGTCTATCTGGCCATAGCCTTTCGCTGGCTTCTGACGGCAGCGGGCTCGGGTGCAGCCGGTAACAACTTATGCTCCCCAAGTTCATTCGAGTTTCCTGAGATATCTGGCATCACTCCCATCAACATAAGCGCCATCCCTACGTTCAACTACACTGGGCATTCTTTGCCGCCTGGAAGTACTGACATGAAAAGTTACACAATCAATTTCTGCAACGTCACTGCCACCTACACTCATTCCGGCTGGAACGACACGATCAACGTCAACGCTTGGCTCCCATTGACATCCTCGTGGAATGGTCGGCTTCAAGCACTTGGAGGCGGGGGATATAGCGCCAGCTTTGGACCACTGTACATGATTCAAGCAGTAGCGAACGGATACGTCGCCCTTGATACCGATGCTGGCCATGCCAAAGGGCAGGTTCAGGCGCTGAGTCCAAAAGAATGGGCGTTAACAAGTCCAGGAAATGTCAATCTATATCTCGTGGAGAATTGGGGTCATCGATCTCTACATGAGATGGCGGTCATTGGAAAAACTATCACCAAGAATTACTACAAGACAGCTCCAGAGTACTCATATTTCACTGGTTGCTCAGGTGGTGGCCGTCAGGCTCTCGTGATCGCGGAGAGGTACGCTGAAGATTTCGATGGCCTGCTAGCAGTAGCTCCTGCCATCGATATGGAAAATTTTATTCCAGCGGGTTTTTGGGCAACCCAAGTCATGAATGACTTGGGAGTTTACCCCTCCCCTTGCGAACTCGATGCGTTTTCCCAGGCTGCGATTGACGCATGCGACGCTCTTGATGGTTTAAAGGATGGCATAATATCGCTACCCGATCGTTGTCATTTTGATCCACATACTGTTGTCGGCCAAAATTTTGACTGTAACGGTACCACACGACAATACACCGAAGCTGGTGCCACCATCGTCCAGGCAGCATGGACTGGACCCCGAAGCACAGATGGGAAGGTCGGCTGGTTTGGATTGAATAAAGACGCCTCCCTGACAAGCACATACATCACCACGCAGTGCGCGTCTAACGGTACATGCTCGGCACAGCCAGGTAGTCTGCTAAGCGGTTGGATACAATATCTTCTTGCTAAAGATCCTAATTGGGATGCAACCAACATGACCAAAGCAGGACTTCTCGAGTTTCTTCAGCAGTCTGAGCGAGACTACAGCACTGCCATGTCTGCCACCGGTCCCGACCTCTCCAAGTTTCGAGCAGCAGGTGGTAAGATGATAACCTGGCACGGGCTTGCCGACGAGGCCATACCACCAAATGGGACGATTGCCTACTACCAGCAAGTATTGGAGAGGGATCCTCACGCGGATGAATTTTTCCGATTCTTTGAAGCTCCAGGCGTTGGGCATTGCTATGGTGGAGTGGGAGCGGCTCCAGAGGGCGCCTTCAGCCGGCTAGTTTCCTGGGTTGAAGATGGAGTGGCGCCCGACCGATTGGCGGCCGTGGACTCTGCTGGTAGAAAAACGAGCCTCTGCCCTTTTCCCCTTCGGCAGTCATATCTTGGTGTGAATAACACCGATGGTGCCGCTTCCGGCTGTAGTCTCCTGGCGGACGGTGGAACTCCTGCGAATCAACTACCTTTTTACCGATCCTGGCGGAGCCTCGGCTCCTAGTAAGATTCTAGCATGGGATCGACTTACTTAAAAGGCAATTCTATGTCATTTATCTTCCTATAAATAGTGTGTCAAATCCTTCATCTAGATGGCCGGAAAATTCTTCGTAACAAACTGTTGTGCGGTGGATCATAGCAAGTTTTCGCAAATTGATGCTCATTCATATTCACACAGAGATCTGGGGTCGAACGTACCAAAACTATGAGCCGTGAAACTTTTTCTGGGAGTTGCTGCAGGCTGCGCTCTCCTCAGTTAGTTGAATGATTTAGACTACACCCCCCATATACTTCGCCTTGCCAAAGCCCCAATTGGGATTGCCAGCGCCTCCAATAACTACAGCTGACTACTTGTCCCCAAGGACCAGTAGCTTGAACAGTGGTGTACGAATCAACAGCCAAATTCTGCAGATTGTACAAATTGACGTTCCCGGGCTAGCCTGAGCCCAAAGATCAGCAGACAAGGACCCAAGCGGTTGAAGTCCAGCATCAGTAGTTATGGCGGCGTATCCATCCGCAAGCGCCCCATACATGTTTCCGTAAGTAAGGAAGAAGCGGCCAGCGACCTAGCCTCTACCGCTAGTTGCCTGTAATCGATGATTTTGTTTGCCGACTGGCAGCTATGCCTCAACGGCGATCTCGTCGTTTTGTTTCGAATGCGTGTGCGCAACAGTGGCGTTGTAGAATGTAGCGTTAGTAACTTGTCTTGTTGGTTGAGCATATCTGTACATGCCGAGACCGCTCCCGCTGAAAGTAGTAACCAACGTAGCGGCGACCGAGAGAACTGAAGCCCCAAAGAGAGTGAGGTTGCTAAAAGCTTTGGAAATACAAGCTGCAGCAAGTGAAGGGACGGCCATTGCGCTTTTTTCTCACACTGAGCTACATTTTCTCTCATGCAGAGGACTACTGAAGTCAGAATGCTGAGGTCCCCTCATTTTGGATTTTGTTGCAACAAGCCTGGTACTATGGGATTTAGAGGCGTATGGCCGAATAATGATCGGGAAGACATGGGTATCTCGATTAAAAGGTGCAATCTCCGAGGAAGCTACCCTTCTAAAGATCTGGTAAGCTCGAGCCGAACCGTTGTTCCAATGCTCAGTTTATACGGAGACTGTCACCATACAAGGATCTGGCAAGACCAAGCCCGCGTGTAGGACAATATCTCATTGGCTGATCAGCCCATTGGTGAGCCTTCAAGTGGAGATTATACAATGCCATGCACCAATATCCGAAGAGATACGCGGAGCGCGTATTTGTTAGGTGACGTGTGATCTTCCGACAGACAAGTTCGAACTTTCAAAATATCGCGCTTTTATTGAGAGCGGTTTAGAGACGCTGATTTAATTCACCAACCTTTGATCCAACCACCCTTTCGGAGACGAGACAGATTGTCATTTCCCAGATGATTTCAATACATGATTTGGCCACGCGAGCCATTTTTCCCAGTGTTTCCCAAGGGTTATACTAATTCCATTAATCAAAAACTTTCCGGCTTCGCCAAAGGCCCAGTAGTCCCTGGCTTGGTGTATCAGGACTGCATAGTATGCGAGGACAGCCAGAGCTTCTGGTCGCCTTTCCTCGACCAGCCTAACGAAGCTTGGACTCACTAGAACAGGCCATTCGATTACCGACTTTGCCTTACGCGCTGAATAGG
Organism: Monosporascus sp. mg162; assembly: GCA_004155945.1. Taxonomy (NCBI): domain Eukaryota; kingdom Fungi; phylum Ascomycota; class Sordariomycetes; order Xylariales; genus Monosporascus; species Monosporascus sp. mg162. The sequence goes on from QJNY01000224.1 coordinate 52,687, forward strand.
TGTCATAGCTATGTTCAACGCAGAAGAGCCTCTTCAACGACTCAACAGCCTCAAGGCAAACATCAGTGTAAGCACCCCCAAGGTCTGCGTGTTTTATTAGCTGCCTGAGATGATTGAATTCCGAAGCTTCAGTTGATTCCGAAAAATGGTCTGCTAAGCCCGTAATAACGCTAACTCCTGCCTCTTCTCGGGATCGTACATCAATTGACTGCCAGGAATGACCTGCAATAGTCCGTATGCCCTCGCACAACTTGAAGCAGGCCATCAGCTCATCCAAGAAGCCAGATATATCTCTCTGGGTCGAAAATACTTCGAAAAGAACGTGATGAGCTAGCAGGACCGAGAACAAGAACATCGGCAAACAACTGTTGTCTGAGATCTTAATCTGAGCAGCATTATAAGTTGCAAGCGCACGTGTGTGTAGCTGGGTAGCATTTTGTCGGTAGAAATCTTCCTGGCTGGGCCGTATCGTGCTCATATGTGCTGCTGATACTGCAAGAAGCTGGTCCATCAGGTATGGATTATCAATGGCTTGGCGTACTATCAAGTTGGCAAAGCGCTCGCCATCAATCTGACCCATTGCCAATGGGAAGCCGGTCTTAAAGTGAATGAGCAGCTCCAGATGATGAATTCTGAAAGTATGGTTCGACGTAGATGATAGATCAGGTGCTTGAGCCGGGGCATTCGGCTCGTGATATGACGAGGGAGTACTGCATATGGACGTTGTTTCGGGCGGACTGAGTAGCGAAAGAGGCGAATGAGCTCCACACGAGGATGCCAAGCATGGGGGCTTCCCGCTTTGAGTGCTCTTCAGTAGTGGTGGGGCAGAAGAGGCAGGTGACGACTCCGCAGGAAATGCCGTGGGAAAGAGGTGACTCGCAGTTGCGAAATAAGAGCACTCTTCACCTCGAGTCTTGCAATTCAAACAAGATGGTTTCCTTTCATCGCACTTAATATGACGCTTTGTGTCACTTAGTAAAAGACAAGGGAAAGGGGATACAAGACGGTTAGACCCACCCGTTTGCATTCTTTGCAGCCAAATCTAGACTTCTTGGTATATCGACGCGTTTTACTCCTACGCTCCCGCGGGGGCTTTGCGGCTTGCTCTGAGGACATAGTTGTGTAAGATTTTGCGTTACGAATGTAGAATCGAGTCACATGAATGATTAAAGATGAGGGGAAAGCAAACCCATAACAGAGAGTTTAAATTCTGGAAGTATCTTGGTATGGGATGGACCGCCCTTGCTTCCTTGCGTAAGCGTCAGACTAGCATGGCTGCCAAGATATTTTCCGCGGAAACATAGCATTCTGATTCGTCAAGCGGAATGTCTAGTTTGCGGAGTCTCACCACTGTACGTCCTGAACTTTGATCGGCAGATCAATCAATGGTTTGTTTGACACACACGAGCTACATTGCATAACGAAGTATTCAGCCTCCATAACAGGAGTTCAACATTGAGGTGACTTGCTTTGAGCTTTGCTAAGGTCAGAAGGTGGTTTTTTTCTAAGCTTTTATGTACGCATGTGCGTTGAAAGCAAACCCCAAGCCGGTGAGGTTTATGTATTTGCAGGTCGCCGACTGAGAGGGAGATTCGCATGGAACGACTTAACTGCCCTTTGCACACCAGACTCTGTAGATATATGGACTGCCATTTTCTTGCTGCCATTGTGACATCTAATCCTAGGAAGAATCCGATAACTTGCGCAAGGTCCTTTTATTGAGAAGGGTGAATGGTATAGGTTTAGGATCTGCTCCGGCAGCCGCTACCATCTCTCCCCAAAAGGCTTGACAACAACAGATTAGCCATGTTTCATGGACACCTTGGTGCATTGACCATACACTCCAAAGAAAGGAACGACAATAGTAGGCGCCCATTGAGCAGCCCGCAAGCTGTTGTTCCCGACCCACCATGGTATATGACAATTGATACGTGCTGAAACAGCCATTTGTGCGTGCAGTCATCCAAGAAGAACACTTTTTCGTCACTCTCCCAACCGCTTCCAAGCCGACTCCAACCTCGGGATATTATCGCATGAGCGTCGGTCTTTTGTATCGCTTTCAAGATTATGTCGGTAAGCGCTTAGAGTCATCGATGACAATACTTCCAAATCCTTTTCAAATCGGAGCCGAGCCGTTTTGGAGGAAAGCTTCGATGTCGGCGTTGGGCATGTACGTTGGCGGCTCCCGAAAGAAGAATCCGCATACATCTATCAAAGCCAGCTACGCAAATTGGCGTTGAGTGGAACAAGGTACCGATATACGACAGCTACTCTTTAGGTTTCGGGACCAGTGCTGGCGATCAGCAATAGGTAAACGGAATTTGAAGCGTCTCAGTTAGATAAGGCCTCTCCGTCAATGCAATTGGCTCGAGGTTCAGCTCTCGCCTCCAATCATTAATGGGGTCTCCCAATTTGCATGTGTGCTACTTTTTAAGTACCCAAACAATATTGGATAAGTTTCGTTAAGTGTTGCTTGCCCTTGCCAAGTCAATCCATTCGACAGCGCGAAATGATGTTAGGTTTGCCGTCTTAATTTCACCATCAGTTTCCTTCTCCGACTTTAGTTTCGCCAATGGATGCAAGAAATCAGCTGTGATTGTCCATGGCATCGTGGGTGTCTGGTGCAAGGTGACCCCTAGGCGTCATTCAGCCCCGTTTTCTAGTAGAAAGTCGCTGCGGTTTGGTGCGGACAGGGGTCGCGCCAAGCCAAATTGTACTGCAGTTGTAGAGTGGGCACGGGCTCAGATGTGACTCCTGCTTTCCCAGTTGGGTAATTTATCGGCGAGGGGGTAGGGGGAGGGTTGGGTTTAAGGGTTTAAGGTTTTCAGAAAAAGAATTTAATACCATAGACAGATAACGCGATAAATATATAACAACGTGACACAGTAGACATATAAGGCTAAGAGAGAGAGGGAGAGAGGGAGGGAGTATATATATATTATTATTATTATTATTATTCATACGCCGTATCGCCCCTAGGGTATGCGGTACTCCTACTGTGTATGTACATATTTCGCACGGTAAAACCAAGGGAGAGCCCAAGGTGAAAACCCGTACGCTGCGGTTACGCTGCGCTACAAGAGCGCTATCGACACGTTCTTTACCGTCCCGTCGTCAAAAGCTCACCCTTTTGACTGACTTGATTATCCCGGTGCGGTGCCGTACCGCGGTGGGGAAGAACGATTCTGTCAGTTTTCTAGGTGCGCTGCGGTACTGCCTCGGGTTCCCATAGATGCCTTTATTGTTTCCGGGGCAGGTCAAGGTAAGGCCAGGTGAGAAACGGTGAGAGGCTTCTGTTTCCATGTGATTCCTTAGAGCGTCGTCGCGGCGGGTGCGGTGCTCTGCCGCCGTCAGCCCGGGGAGGGCCCGGGGAAGGCCCTTACGTTTTATCACCTTCAGCTTCCTCGACGAGAAGCTTGAAGGAGTATATATATAGATATATAGGACTTAGCTTATATCTATAAATAGTATTATTTATATAATATTATATTATTTAAACCGATGAGACCAGACGAGATAAGATAAGACGAGATGACTAGTATAACTAATATATGGCTATATTGGTATGTTAAGAATTGGCGACGAGCTTGAGCGTGATAGAACCTGGCAAGGATGGAGACACGATCGGCGCGGGCCAGTTTATAGGCTTCGTAGAGCAGCTCCGGGTTCTGGTCTGTAAGAGCTGTAGGACTGCCGTACGGCCAGACGACCGGGTAGGCATGCACTTTCGGCAGGCCCATAAGCTGAAGGGCCAAGCACTAAGCAGCGTGATAGAGTATAGCTGGACGGTGGGCCCGCACGACGTCGAGCTGCTGGCCGACGGGAGCGCCCCGATCGAAGGGCTGCCGGTTCTCGACGGCTACAGCTGCACGAGTTGTCGATATATACGACGGGCCGGCGCATGATCAGCTCGCACCGCAACCGGACGGGGCATGGGGGCGGCTGGGAAGATGTGAAGTTATAGTCGCTCTCGCAGGGCCGATTCGCACGGTACTGGATCGTGTCATCCGTCGTGGCCGAGCAGGACCGAGCGAGCAGCAGCAACGGCGATCATCTTGTCGACGACGACGCGATACCGGACGAGCGGCTGAGACTCCGACTGGAGAGGTCTGCCGGGAAGCTGGCTGCCGAGGACGAGGAAAGGCGTAGGATGGTCGAATGCCGCACCGGCGGTAGGCCGTTTGAGATCAAGTAGGAGTCGAGAACGATGGAGCGGTACCGGGTGTACTGGAAGCGATATCTCTGCTACTGCGTGCCGGCGTACTGGCAAGGCCGCGAGGAGGCGGGGGAGAAGTACCGTATCCGCTTTAATGACGACCAGTGGTACGCTCTGGGCGAGATCGTGTGGCTGCTTGACGATGGCGGCGTCGATCATCGTGATGACAGCAACGGCTGGGTCGATGTTCGTCTGGGTTTGAGTTCTTCTAGGACCAGCTCGGCTAACCCCGATAGCGAGACGGATAGCGAGGACTATGACCACGACCATGATGCTGCTGTTGGGAGCGGTAACAGCAGCGAGGCGGAAGAGAAGGATAAGTAGCTGGACCGGCAGGTCTTTAAATTCTGTATCGTCTCGCTGAAGCAGAGGGTTGCCGTGAACACGTTTCTGAACCTGCTGCTTCACTTCACGGCCGTTCTCGGTATTAACGGTGTGAAGGCGTGCAGATAGGCGAAGGACTACACGGGCCAGCTGGCCGGTCTGCTCTGGTGCGCACGAATCTTGATGTTCGAGCATGTCTTTGAGCACGAGCCGGACGAGATGGGGCCTGAGGCTGTAGAGCGCTTCGTTGAGTAGTTCCGGCTGTGGATGGCCGACGGCTCGCGCTCGCCGTTCAGCTTGGTCTTCGAGGGGCTTGGCGCTTCGTTCGCGACGTACACGAAATTAAGTGGCTGTGCCCGGACTACCGGAGACTGGCCGCTCTGGGCTATACCGAGCTCTGGGACGAGCGGCTCGGGCGCCGGAGGAGCGAGAAGGTTCTTGAGTGGGCGTCAAGGCTGCAGACGTTTAGGGAGGCGCTTCTGGCTGCCGCGCACGTCTGGGACGGTTAGCCCCGTAGGGGGCCGGAGATGATGACGATCCGGCATTACGACACGCAGGATCTGCCGCGGGACGTCTTCGCCTTCGAGGGGTAGGTTATGCTCGTCACCGACCGGGACAGGAATAAGGCGATCCGCGGCATCGATCGTAAGATAGCGCGCTTCTTGCCCGAGGATATGGGCAAGATAATGGTCGCTTATATCGTCTGGGTTTTCCCGTTCGAGGGTGCGGACGCCGGCGTGTAATGCCCGTCCCATTCTCTCGACCCGTGGCTCTGGAAGGACGCCCACAAGGGGATCTGGAGCACGTCCGAGCTTACGAGGAAGCTGGCCGCAGTTATAACCAGCAGCTCGAGGTCGGCATGGCTGGCGAGGCGGACTACGACAACCCGGCAAGCTTCGAGGACGCTGTGACGGGCGAGGCGCGCGAGCAGAAAAAGGTCGAGTACAGATGGGACTTGCAGGCGACGCACGGGAGTGCGATCGGCCGGCAACACTACGCCGTGAATATACAGTTCCCGAATCAGCTGCAGCCGCAGATGGTGGCGAACTACCGCAAGGTCAGCCGGCTCTGGCATCTGTATCTCAGTCTCCCGGGCGGCGGCGGCGAGGCGGACAAGGAGCTCGACGTGGCCCGGGGCGATATCGTCACGCTTGGCACGCGCACCCCCCGGGCGACCGCAGGTACGAAACGGCCGGTGGCGACTGAGCCACAGGCGGGCTGGGAGGCGGTCAAAACGCCGGACAGCGCGGCAAAGCGACGCATGACGGCCGAGAGGATAGTCGCGATATGGAGCCGGCCGGTGGACGCGGTGGAGGCGAAAGTCAACGCCGGACTCGGCAAGCTGCTCGGGGACGACGCGGGCTGGCAATCGGGTGAGCAGAGGGAATGCATGAGACAGGTCATGACGCCTCAGGGCGGACAAGAGCATCTTCGTCATGCTACCGGCGCTGCCGTTGATGAACGCCGGGTGAGCATCGTGGTGGCACCGTTCGTGGCGCTCATGGACGATCTGGTGAATCTGGCGCACGGGTTCGGCATTGATTGTCTCCGCTGGCTGCCGGCCGAGACGGCGGGACGCGAGGTGCGGCAGCGAGTAGCCCGACTGGTCGTGGCCAGCGCCGACCAGGCGAACAACGCCGAGTTCGTGGCGTATGCCGACGGGCTACGCGGGCGCGGGCTGCTGAAGCGCATCTTCGTGGACTAGCGCCACACGGTGATCATGGACGCCAGCAACCGCAAGAGGCTGGCGGAACTGAAGAGCTTATACCGGTACGACTGCCCCGTGGTACTGCTGACGGCGAGGTTGCCGATGAGGCTAGAGCGCTGGCTCTGGCGCATGATGCTGGCGGATGATGCCGACATCGTGCGGGCGGGGACGGTCAAGAAGAACATCCGGTACGAGGTGGCTACCGTGAAGCCGGGCAAGCGGGCCGTAGAAGACGAGATGCTGAAGAGAGTTCTGCGGGCTACGACATGCATGCACGGGGACCCAGATGGGGGTTATGTAATGTCGCTCGAAGGCGAAGTGCGAGCAGCTTACCGAGACGATCGGCTACGGGTACTATCACACAGCTCGATGGACAAGGAGGTGAGGCAGGGGGTACTAGGCGGCCTAGGCGGCTTAGGCAGAGGGCCGGTCGGATACGCGCTAGAGCTTGACGACGACGGGGCTGGGCACAGGCATCGACATCAAGGGGATCGTCGTCGTTATACACGCGGAGCAGCGCACGGGCTGGTAGACTTCGTTCAGCAGACGGGCCGCGGAGGCAGGCGGGACGGGGAGACGGTAGACTCGATCGTTGTCCTGGACGGTCATCCGGCATGGTACGACAAGCAGGGCAGCGACGTGGATCAGATGAACCGCCAGGCGATGGAGCGGTTTATTCAGACCCCGGACTGCCGGCGGTTGATTCTGGGCTCGTTCATGGACGGGTTCGCACGAGACTGCGACGGCATGGGCGCGGAGCGGTACGACCGATGCCGCGAGCTGGTCGACGTCCATATCGATAGGCGAAAGAGGCACGAGGAAGAGGAAGAAGAGAGTCTACAGGAGCAGGGATTCGATTACATTGCTCCTACAGGCGAGGGCGAGGGCGCGGGTAAGGGCGAGGGTAAGGAGCGGACGAGCGGACTGAACCGGCTAAAGAACGACAACAGAGTATCACCGTCAGACATAATAACAAAAGCAGGCAGCATCTTCCCTCTTTTGAGCCTTACATGGCTTACTTCCTCTGGCTTTCAATTAAAAGACCACTATCAAGTAAGAATTCAGAGTGTTCAGGAAAAGCCAAGAGCAGATTCCCATAAGATTTGAGAGCTTCTTACTGAATATATAGCCAGCTGCAGGTTCAACGATGTATATGTAATCCGATGGTCTTAGCAAGTGAGCTTGTAGGATTGACCACTAGCCGCGCAATCAAAGCCCTCCACAACAGTGCCCGTCCCTGTGCACCCCTCGCCAGAATAAACGGTGACTGCAAGACCATTAGCAAGCATACCTAACTGGTTGAACTGCGGGAGGGGAGGGGGAGCTTACACGTGCAATCGCTGTTGAATATGTAAGGCATTACGCTTTGGAGCGCGAAGGAGTATGAGCCGCATTTGCCAACTGATTCCTGTAAGATTTCAATGCTGTTATTCGGAAGGCTTTGGCAGTTCGCGGTGTCATAGGTATTGATAGATGCTACCATGGGCTCCTGACGAGACTTGATCGAAGCGGCGTTGGAGCCGACGGCCAAGGCGAGAATGGCGCCGAAAGTAGTAGAAAACTGCATCTTCAGGTATAATGGATATTCTGATCTCAATCTGACCTGACTACACCGGCCATCTCAGCAGAAAGCAAGACAGAGGAAGTTTATATATTCAGAAAGCGAGCTCACAGGTTTTTCGAAGCTTCCTAAAAGGTTCCTATAATTTTATCTAACTAGATCGACTCAGCATATCCCTATTGGCCGGCGTTCACCAATGCGCCTCTCCTATCGGTAAGTGGATGAATCAGGATTCAACGCCAGCTAAGCAGGAAGCACGAATTTGGGCAATACTTGCAGACCCAAGATTCAATACTTGTCAGAATGGGAAGGTGGACGGGACGGCTTGTCTCCTTGCGGCCGCAAGCTCTTCCTTCGTCCGTGTCCGGTTGAGGCGACTTAGCTTCGTGCGGCCGCCCTTCCATCCCTCGTCTGGCTGTCTTGTCCGTAAGCAAATATCCTGGCAAACTGCCATTCATCGTTTTGAACCCACCAAATTCTTTCTCTGCTATTTAGGATTTATTGCCTCGTCTTTATTGCCATATCTCTAGATGCACGTTCACAACGATAAGGAGACTAGACCTCTCGTCGTTCTTCCTAATGGCAGCCCTATGCTGTTTACTGCTTTGCAAGTATAATAGCTCTTACCAAGTATGGCTTGCAGTTTATACAGATCGATGCCAAAGGTTTAGCAGCACGCCTATACATACGTGCGGTTATCTGCCTTTCTGGGAAAAGAAATGGCCAGAAATAAAGATGGGACAGAAGAGAAAAAGAAAAGAAAAAGGAGGGATACAGCAAACAGAACAGTCACCACCAATCTAAAAAGAACGATTCGAAGTATCCCCGTTTCCAAGATGCATCGAGAATTAAGCCCGATGCGGGGGTCACCCGCAACCTTGAGATTAAGAGTCTCATGCTCTACCAACTACTTGAACGTTAATAACTGATGTCGTAAAGTATAGGAGAAATTCCTTACTTGGGCTAACCGGGCTGTTATGTGGTAGCAGTGGTGATAGTGCGGAATATATAGCCCCAGGCGCTTATGTGCAGAATTTCCCCTCCGGTCTGCCCTACACGCGGAACCGGATCATGGCCCTCCCAGAAACTGACACGCGGGAATTGCGAAAGTAAAATTTTCGATCCCGGGTGGACAAGTCTGTCTCGAGACTATCATCCCAATATATTGTTGGCAGCGATGGTTTTACAAGTGGAAAGTGGCCTGTTGCGTCAAGGAGGCCAAGTACCATCGGATCGTCTGCTTGCAGAGCCAAAACCAGCAAGAGCTTCGCAGATGTAAGGAATAACGCGATATAATAATTATTATGAGCTCAAAATCAACAAGGTAATATCCGTTCATCTAAGGAAAGAGATACGCGTCCTCATCGAGGCCACTACGACCCCTACTCCGTGGCACGGTGTTGGTGTGCATTTACTGACCGTACATTTCGGCCCTGACGCGTCTGGATTCATAGTCGAACCCGCAGCGAGGGACGCGGTTCCTCCTCAATATTGAGCAGCATTGCGCTACGCTATAACCCGCCCAAACGAACCCGAGGGCGCCATCACAAATAACAATGGCGTAGACGCCCAAGCTGATGCCGAGGCAGTGTAATGCCTTTGACTATACCGTTGGCCGTAAACGAAAGTATGTCGTATTTGAATCAGCGCTCTTAACGTAGTATGTTAAATTGCTCACTGGGGATATTCTACATAGCGTTTATAGACTCGATTGGCGAGTCTTTGCTCTTGAGCGAGAGAGTATGGGTTCCACTGCGTAACCGCTACCGGCTCGGGGGCCGGATAAGCATACAGAGACGCCAATTGTGTCTGAGGCGAGAGGACTACTAGTTGCAGACTCCTGGGCTTATTCAGTAGTGCCATTGGAGTGTCGTGGTCGGGGTGGAATGGATATCCTTCTAGGACACTATTCGGTCCAATCGAGAAGTTATCTTCTACCTCTGACGGCACACTGACCTTCTCAACATTCCTGCGACTAGATGCCTTCTAAACCCATATTCCTTTATTTAGACCTTACGCCTAAGGCTGGTCCCCAGGCCCCGCCCTCTTTCATCGCCTTCGCCTCCTTCTCCCTCGCATCTCTCCTGGCGTGCTTCGCATCCTTGAGCCCATTCCACCGATCTTCCGGACACGGCCTGACGGTATTCAGACCAATCACAAGAGGAGCGCAGAACATGTCCGGCCCTATATCCGGAGACCTGTTGACGACCGCGTAAACCTGTTGGACGGTGAGTGAGTTGGCCGAGACGGTCGTAATGTTCTTCGCCCAGCCGTAGAGGTAGCACGCGCGGTGGTATTGTCGATCGAGCTTATCGAAGACATCCAGTGCCACGCGTGGCAATGCGCCAGCCTCGATCAACGCTTCGACGTTCTCACGGGAGTCGTCGAACTCATCTTTGCTCACAGCCCTGATTGGTAATTGCAGGTCTTCCGGTACTGGATAAATCGAATGAGCCTGGAATCTGGACCTGAGATCGTGATCTTCGGACGGAATGACGCCTTCCTGTGTATGCCCAAAGAGAATTGCAGCACGTGCTTGCGTGGTTGAAGTCCCTAAGTCATTGGTGACGTTAAAGAACTCCCTCATCACCTCACTTGTGCAGACAAGATGTTTGTTACGTATAACAGAGTACAGGCCCTTGAGGCGGACGCCCGGAGCTCGCTCCTCATCCTTGATGTGGGATATAGTTTGTGTGCCATACCAATGCTTCACCTCGGTGTCTCCATGTGTGATGTCCGAGACGAGACTGATTAGGAGAGTGAGTTCCATATTCAAAGTGGGAGTCAAGCAATCCAATTGCGTGTTTCTTAACAGGTTGGCAAACGCCATCTCCAGCGGGGGGACGCCAGATTTCGCGAAGGCGCTGTTGGCGCAGCTAATGGTGACCTCAACGGGCCGCTCGTCGCCTTTGGGAATGCCAGTTCGGCGGACTTTGCTGAGCAACTTGTCAACCGCGCTCACGGAACCTTCAGAAATATTGGGCAAGTAAATGTGCACCCGTGGAAGGCGGCTGCGGCATCGATTCAAGCGTGCTGCCTTGACAAGTAGAGCCGCCACGCGCATTATGCTGACTGCAGTGCCCTCCCAGTCGTCGTCAGAATCCGAACTGCCGTCATCAGAGTCATCAGGATGCCAGCCATCCTCGGCCATTTCACGAATGAGTTTCCGCTCCGTTATTACGGAGACTTTCAGCCATTCACCCCCGTTCTCGACCACGGCGTCGACTGTGGGACTAAGTCTCCTGTCGCCGAGTGGGAACTGACGGCGCAGGGCGGCGAGGCCGTGGCATCTTTTGATAGCGTCCCACCGCTGAGCACCGGGGTGGTTTCCAACACCTGATAGCACGATCATGTCTTTCCTATCCCGCTCCTCCTTCTGCTCATCCTTGACAGAGGATGCCGCCGCATTTCCGCCGCTCCGTGTGCGGACGACCTTTTCAAGCGGGTGCCGAAGACCCTTGGACGAGGCAATGAGATCATTCAACCCTGGTAGATCGATGGGCATGTCCCGTCGCTCAAACCTTGTTGCGGCTGCCCGACGCTCTTGATATGCATCGTTCAGCGCAGCCATTTCACCCAGCAGCGTATCGACTTTCTCCAGCATAGCCCGGGCCAGCGTAGCCACATTGTCTTCCATAGTCGTGAGGCGGAATGTAGGTAGCCTACGTGCGTTGCGATTGGTGTCCCCGCGGGAAAGGGATCTTAATAAGAGGGTGCTTAGGGGTTTCCGACTGAAAGTTAACGCGATACCCTACACCAAGATTGTGCTTGACCAGATCCGCAGTGTCTACGAGACCGGTGAGGCATTTATAGTCGATTTTGCCTCCTTGCAACTAAAAGTCAGCTCTTCGATAGCTTGCGGATAGTAAGCCATGAATTCAGCGGATTGAGATTAGCAACGGTTAACGAGCTCAAATCAGGCAACGGGGCTTACTTTTATATCCGAGATTTTAACGTTAGAGCGATGTGGTAAATTTTAAAGGTGGCAATAAGCTTGTTTCTGGGTGAAGCTGGTACCAGGTGTTCCCGGCTGTTTTCGAGTGGCGACATTAGGACCGTTACCAGCAAGAGGTTGCTACTTTGCCCCTATTTTCTACCGTCAGAAGTGAACAATAATCATGCAGCGAAACATGTAATTATTAACAAGCGACTATGATAAAGATAGCATATTTTTGCTACTTCCTATAGATATCTATAATGTAGATTAGCAGTTTGGTGTATCGGGCAGGTCACCCAGGAAGGTAGCATGGTTATCGTGAGTGTCCCGCTGGTACCCATTCCCTTAACCTGGCCCCTTATCTTAGAAATCACATATACCCTTACGGCACCTTAGTAGCAGCTTATTGGTAAATCATAGTCTATGTATTTAATCTTTGCTATGTGCTGGGGAGAAGGCACTTATGATTAAGGCCTAGTCCTTTCTTATGTGTTGTTATTAGACCCAATCTTCCGCGGGTTTTTGCCCTAGGGATTTGAAGAGAACTTCATCAGCTCCTTACGGCTGGTAATTTATTTTGATTCCTGATAGGGCGTTGCTTCCTGTAGCACCCCCTGCATATACGGGCCGACTTTCATATCTTCGACTGTAATATGCCTAGCTGGTCTCTGATTCGGGCACAAAATTGGGTTTCCGTTGTCTGAGAATATGTTCTCAAATGTGACTAGAACATCTTTGAATAAGCGCTTCCAGTTCCCTCATCACCGTAGTAGCCATGCTTGCCGCAGCAGCAGGGCCCGCCGTTTGTAGAAGAGATGGAATGGTATACCTTGTCTGCGTCTTTATCAATATCTCTGCCAGCAATACTATGTACTCAAGGCTCCACCTGTGGATATCAGTTCAGAGTGTCTTATATAATGGAGGCTGTGGATAGTCTGCCGACGAAAATTAATTCCTGCTGTCCGTTGCCAGCGAGATCCAAAAGAAAATATATGGTTTCCTGGTTGAATTCCTCTGCCGCCCCGGATTTGCCATGCTCCCACCTTTGAAGGATTATCCGACAGTTCCCCATTCGAAACCGACAGAACTAGGCGTCTTGCTTCAGGAGTCGCCATCGTCACAGATTCGCGAAATCCAGCGACAGAACTAACATTTAAGTCCTGTATACGGTAGCATGGGTGGTTCTTTGTGGAACGAGATGCCAATATTAAAATCTTTACCGGCCCGCCCAAGCATTGTACCCCTTCATTCCCTCGTGCTAGATGACCTGGGCTCCTGGACTCGAATTCGCCGCTGCATTCATCGAAGGAGGGGATTTCAAAACAACACGAGGAAGCCCTTCAGGATGAAGTGGTTAAAGCAACTGACGGATCCATTGGATTTCCTTTCATCTGAAACTGGGCATATTACATGGCGTTCTACGGCCGAAGAACATCGTTGTCAATTCGAGAACCGGGGCCCTTAAGCTTTATGACTTTGGTATGTCAGGGGCAAGCGTCGACACGCACAGTTCATCGCGAAATCCAAGGCGTTGCCTAGTTTTTGTATGAAATAATTACACACTATACGGGGCTACGCAAGGAGCGGTTTAAAATCGGGAGACGGGACGCCGGAATCATTCAGGACATGCCAAACTGGCCGATAAATGGGAAGTTACATGCGGGGCGACTCACCTTCGCAAGCATCTCAATGGCTGGACCAAACAGCGAACGCAGGGGTTAGGCGCCCATCCGAAGACCCTCGTCAAAATCGACTGTAATCCGCTTCCGGGACCACTATATAATCCAGACCCTGATGCTCACCACGATTCTCTTTGGGAATGGCTTTGCGAGAACGAACCAGAATAGGGAGACCCAAACCCTATTTTACCTAACGAGCTTCGAAAACCAAAACCAACGCGTCGCACTTTTCAATGGCAAAAGCTTCCTTACTGCGAAGCACATCCAGACCGAGACCCCAAGAGACGAAAGCGAAGGAAAGTGGAACGATAATTTAGACCTTTTCACGTTAATAGGTGGCGAGGACGAGTTCTTACACAGGGGGCTACCGGAAATCCACCCGCAGGGTATCCGTTCGCCTGCTTATGTATTCTTTCCTTCGCTTCTACTCACGAGCGGTTCGCAGGTCTAGGGGCCCGTTCAGGACACGTAGACCTCCGATAAGTTCAGATCCGTAAATCGCAAAGAGTACGCCTGCCACAAAACTGAGGATAGCAACCAATACTATCCGCCCTTCCACGATAGACGACGATGGCGACTTCCTGTATTCCTTTGGTGCCAATGGGCCGACCATTTTCTTAATTGGTTCAACCTTTTCAGTCTCGGCTGCGGCAAGGCCACGCTTCATGCCAGGGAGCTGATCGACACTCCACGCATTCTTGTAAGCCCAATATCTGCATAAGATCAGCTATCTAGCCAGTACGAGGAGTAAATGAAAAGTTCCAACACGTACCTGTCCATGCCCTCCTCTTCGTTGCCAGCCTTGAACTTCTCCTCTCTCTTCGCCCACGTGTCAGTAAGGATCCGACGGTGCTCCTTGAAATCAAAAATCGGGACTGAAAACCCGCAAGAGCTGCCGGCTTGACGTATATCGACGATAATTATTGACCTAGTTCCTGGGAGGGTGTTGACGCAGTGCTTAGCTACAAACTCTTCGAATTGCGGTGTCCCGTTTTCAAGCACCCGACCTAGATAATGTTGTCAGTGCCACGAAACCCGCTATGGAACCCGTAGGTAATGCAAACCTTTGCCCCATAGACGAACGATCTTGGGCGGGCCGTCAAAGGCATTGAACATGACTGTAATCCTTCCATTGCCGGGTTCGTACAGATGACTGATTGTCTCATTGCCCGAGCCACTCAAGTCTATGTACCAAAATGTTCTCTCGTTGACCAGCCCGAAGTACTGCCCGCCTTTCGGCGATACATTGACATCTAGAGACTCCGCGGTTAGTAATTGCTTCCTCCAAGGCGGGTTTTTCAGCAGTGGTATGAAAGGCCGACGACACTCCGCAAAAGCTGCCAAACATCGGCCGCTCGGGATTCCCCACAGCCGGATCAGAAACTGGGGCCTCGGCGTTCCGTCAAAATCTACTCACGCCCGTCGCCTGAGAGAGGGGCCGTGGCGACCCAGAAGACTTGCTGGCTCAGGATCCAATTCTGGATGCTCTTAGGCATCACTTCGTAGAATACACCCATTTTGACGTGGTTATGCTTGCTCTAAATCGGGATCGCTCCTCTTTTGCGGCAGCCTTTTTGTAGTCGGCACTGAACGTGTCACATGTAGTGTAGCGTCCCGACTTCGGCTGGCCGGAGCTCCACAACGGGGCTATACCCCCAGTGAGCGTAGCATTCACGTGACACCCTCACTCAGTTATTGAGATGAACTTCAAACTGCAACGCCCCTGCCTGCATTGGCAAACAAGACGAAGTTAGGCACTATTTCATACGACCGCCTCTCTTTGTCGGGGCTACTTTAGTCAGGCAAGAGTTTATTCAATGCGAACGAACAAAGGCGCGGAGGTTCTGGGTGTAGTATTCACTGCGCTGAGATATCTGTCGCCTCAGCTGCCGCGTCGGCTGAATGTTGAGACATTAGACCGACGAAGATCATGGACAGAATCAGGAAATTCAGCTAAATAAC
Source organism: Monosporascus sp. mg162 (assembly GCA_004155945.1). Taxonomy (NCBI): domain Eukaryota; kingdom Fungi; phylum Ascomycota; class Sordariomycetes; order Xylariales; genus Monosporascus; species Monosporascus sp. mg162. The sequence goes on from QJNY01000224.1 coordinate 68,074, forward strand.
CCATTACTCTGTATATAGTATGGATTGACTTAGCGTGCGTCGTGTCGACGTCGACCGGGGGTTATGATAAAGTCCGGTAAACTGTGTATATAACCGGCGCCGTATTCCTAGATTTAGGAGAAACTGTTAGGGTCTGGTCTTTTGTCGCAATAAGGGCGATATTGCCCTATCGCACTGGCTTCCCGACAACGCCTACAGCCTATCCTTATGAATCCCCGATTACGGTCATCGCGGAACTTAACCGAGGTGCTAGCTAACGCCTGGGCGTATCATTCAATGCGTACGAGTCGACTCGGTTCCAGGGACTCCAACGATAGCGCTCAATCGTAGTCAGTGGACAACATACTCACCGAACGACCATCGGAATTGACTAAGTTGTATGTATCTTTCATTGGTGTTAAATCAGTGAGACTCATGAAAGTTTGATTGTTCGATTCTCCGTGTGGTATCATGCCAAACGCTCTTGGTAGCCGATATCGCCATATAATACACCTCAATCTTGTACAACTTGTGATGATCTTCAGGAGGATCTCTCACCCCCCAGATTAGGAATTATTCATAATCCATCCCATATGCTCCCATCATTAAATACCAGGTCGCGATTGGTGTCGCCCTAAGTTATGAGCTTCGTTACGGACTATCGTTTCTCGATTCCACTGATTTTCGACCTCGGGGGTCACCGGGCTGGCGATGAGCGTGCTGGAACTGCAACCGGAGTGGTCCGACCAGGTATCGCTATTCCGTCGCAGCCCAGACTCTTCATCCGGCATCTTCTTCACGAGGCCGACATCGACGGAGCTGTATTCCCAGCGGTGTGCCTTGTCCGGCTGCTGCTGCGGTAGCCACCTCGCCCTCACGACGAGGAATATGGACACCGCGATCACGATACCCCCGATCAGATCCACGGCATAGTGGTGGTTGAGATACATCGTCGCCCAGCACAGCCACGCGACGTAGAATATGCAGAAGCCCCGGAGCTTGGGGAAGCAATAGCTCATAAACAGCGCCTCGAGCGCCGCGTCGGCGGCATGCAAACTCGGGAATGCGCCGAAGGGCACGGGCGCGGTGGTGAAGCTCGTCGTGTACAGGTCGACGCCGAACAGGGCGTCGATGCGCGCCAGTCCGGCTGGCGAGCCCTGCATGCCGTACTGCGCCGGCTCCAGGCCGTGGAGCTTCTCGTACCATGGCGGCGTGCAGGGGAACACCAACTGCACCGCCACCCCCAGTATGCTCATCCACCCGAACGATCTCGCGAAGTACGGCGTTGTCCCTGGGGCGGCGAAGAGGAACATCAACGCGGAGCAGACGGCCGGTAGCCCGAAGTGCCCGATCCCGTACGGGAACCAAGCTAGGAGGTCGAGGACCGGGTTCGTATACTCGGATATTATGTTGGAGAGGTCCGCGCCGTAAAGGATGTCCTCCAGGGCCGGAAGGACCTTCACTGACACCAGCGGTCGCACATCATATGGAACAAAACTGCGCAACCGGTCAGCACTCCTATACCCTTCGGCTTTGACGTCCGACTGTAGAATGGGAGGTGGTCGCAAGGTCGAAGGACTCGCTCAGGGGCACATACCGACTGGAGAAGAAGAAAAGGAGGTAAGTCCATATCGGCCAGGAGGGTAGGAAGAATTGATTCGTCGCAGGCATAAGGAGTAGCAGCATGTAACCGAGGAATGCTGCTGTCTTGATGAAAGGCGCCGCCGGCTCGATGATCCATAGGGAGAAGATCGTCAAGCACGCCAGACTAACATACTGGATGTCCAACACACTCCATTTCCGTCTCCTTATCCGCCGGAGAGATTCGCGTATCGAGAACGACGTTTGGAGGGCTGTGACATCGTTCTCAAGCGGCAAGGCTACAGGCTTCTGTTTGAGGTCCCCCCCTGGAGCAGATCTGGACCCCTTAGTAAACTTCAGTTTGGAAACATCCAACGCAGCGAGCTTTGCCAGAGGAAGCAGAGGAAGCTTTAGCGCTACAGCGCCCAGCACGTTGCTGGGTATCGGCATGTTAAACTTCGAGCCTTATCCGGGTTCACGTCTCCCTCGCATACAGTCCGTCCCACGACTATTTTGTAACTATCTTCGTCACACCGAGGGGAAACGCGCGTCAATCATGGGCCGTACACGCTTGGGGTCAAACGGGAACGGCATATCATTACTTCATATCTAAAGTCAACAGCAAGATAATCCCAAAAATCTCTGCGGATGGGCCGGCCGCAACCCCTTCACTCGGATGTTCGGCGCTTGCCCTCGTCTCAGCCAAAAAATATTCGCTCATTGCGATTGATGACCTCATCATACTAAAACAAAGGCCCCGCCCCTTCCGCTATCATGATTATGAAAGCTTTCACAGGACAGCCCGACGTGGATGGGGCCAGTGACCAGCGCTTAGGCGAAGTGGGTTCTGGCGTCTCATAGTGGCGACATGGTGCTGAATAACTGGATAAGAAAGTTAAACTTTACATGAAGGTGTGGATAACCTCCCGCTAACGCCTGTAGTTTACCGGTATAACGGAGACGGTCAAGGGCCGACACGCTCGGGTCGCTCGGGTTGCTCGGGTTCGCACTCGGATGCATAAAAGACCCCGATGGTAGACTCTTGTTATAACAACAATATGATGCCGTATATTCCATTTGGAATTCGATTCATAGCAGTAAGATACTGATGTTATCGTCTATCTATACTTTGTGCTTAAACACTTCAATATATTTCTCCTATTCGATATTGAAGAGGTCCTTGGTATGATCAATTTTATGAGAGCTTGAAATTCTCTTTCAACCTTCTCTTGCTTGTGAATCCCGTTTTCATGGGTCCTAGCGGTGAGATATCCTTGACTGGATTCACAATGCATCCTGAGCATCGGATATTACTTACAGCATACCTACAAATATATTGGTTTGTTAAGATGGCCAGTCCCGGGACCAAGAACTGGTTTGTAAAGTAATATCTCAGCTGATAATATCTTATGGAACCATCCCTGCATAATAATTGTTACGCCAACACCAACCGGCGTTACCCAATCGGCATTCGTGCAGCCACATCGAGCTTCGGGCTCTCCCGAGCCAGGATCGCCGTTGGCGAAACTTATGCTATGTTCTCCTATCTTCAATGATTCAAGGAACGTAGATTCCAATGGTGGAATCGGGGTTGGCCTGGACAACTTGATTTCAGAGTAATATTTCTTCGATGAAGGTATACTTGCTCCCGGGAGGCAGCAGAAATATCCAACCTCCTCGGTTGGATATCACAACCTGTTTTCGTACCCGAATGAAGTCGCATTTGAATCACGATGGTAGGAAGGAGATTGCATAAATCCGCATAGGCTCGGATGCTTCGGATGGTCTCGTGGACCAACGTGACGGGCTTTTCTTTGGCACCCACACCGTCCGCCCCGGCGGCTAGTCGGAGTTATGGGGCGGGCCTTGAAATTTCAAGGCTTGAAATGAGGCGCGATGAGAGGCACGCGACACAAAACCCATGGAGCTTGTGGCGTTCCCTCTTCGGTGATTACCATCCGCCCGTGCGTATATTGTGATAATCAATATCGCGAATTGGAAGAACCGGTTCCCGCTGCGGGCTGACGTCTAAATTCTGTACTACTGACCATCCAAGATCCGTCGGGCTTCTTTAACCAGCACCTCGGGACATATCCATAGTGGATAACTTTTATTTAAAGTGGATTGGGGGCGATCATCATGTGGTCTCATCACGTCATGGTACAATTATTGCTAATGCAAACCAATCGCTTGCCAAGTCGCTACCCGACCCGGATCAGCATGACCCGTCGTGTGCGCCCCTAGAAATCCTCGGCAGCGGCCGAATTTACGGCCGAGATGCCTCTGTTCCACGCTTGGCGGAATATGAGCAATCCCTTCGTCGTAAGACCGTCGTACACACCTTAAAAACCGTCGTACACGTCTTAAAGCCGTCGTCTTAAAACCGTAGTACACGTCGAAATTCCCGAGGCAGCGGACTGGGCGACGCCAAGGCCCCTCCCTGGCCGTAAGCGGGAAGACCCGGAAGTGTAAATGGGCGCGTAGGTGGGTTGAGAGCATCTTTATCTCTAATAAGCAAATTTTTATTTCGCAGCAATGGCGAGATGGAAAATCCGAATTCCCGCGGCGGAGTAACGAGTAGCCCGGGTTCCACCGCCCTTTTCTGCTGCTCGTGCTCGGTCGGCTTTGGGTTTAACAACGATTGGAACCGTGCAAGCGTTGAGTCCCCCACCGAGGACGTCGTCCAATAAAGACCCGTCGGACCCCGCCGACATCACAAGGGCGTCATAGCGGCGACAAAGGGTTAGAATGCTGCGCCGATAAACTAACCCTAGCTACCATTATTGAAAGGTCCTTGCACCAGAGACGTTTTCTGCTGCCAAGCGGGGATCTTCCCACCGACGGCGGTTCCGATTCGCCCAATGGCCCCCGGCCGGGCCTAGTGTCTACCATGCTCCGACGTGACTTCTACTATGGGTTGCCAGTTACGCCACGACCGTAAGCAGACCACACTCCCTAGGTGCGATATATAGAATATCGAGGCCTCCGTCTGGAATCCAATGCTCGCTCACGTACGCACTGTTAAAGCCAGAAGCCAGACCTCTATTGATCCTGTTCGCATATACTCGATAGATCTATGTAAGGAGCCGCTTGGAGGTGATGTTTGCAGATCTTCGACCCGCCATCGCCGCAGCGCGGCGCACGGTCCATCTTTCATCGTTCAACTTCTATATAGTGGTCTCGTTCTAGGTACCTCAAGGGGCGGTCTGAAAACATCGCGTCATGAAGCACAAGTTAGCTAAGGATGACCTCTGGTGATCACGATACTCCCTATATACGAGGCCATAGCGCGAAGCCATGGGACGAGTGGCCATAAGCGATTTCTATTTCATGAGTCTGAGTGTGCGTCAGATGAGACGGTATCACCTCGTATGAGGGTTCCTACATGATGATCTTCAGCCACACGGCAACTGCCCGGTCCACTATCCGAGTCACTGCCGGTACCTAGAGAGCTGCGCCATAATATTCTGAACGTGTTGCGCGGGGTCACCGGAGCCCGCAGGTGGAACACCGGGTCCGTGACCTGTGCCTTGAGGGGGAAGTGGAGCCCCGGGGCTATGTCCATAGCCGGCCATGACCGGGTTTACGCCAACTGGGCCACCGGCGCCAACCGGGGCACCCGGATTAGCTGGCATACCCTGTCCCGAAGCAGGCTGTTGATTATGAATACTTCCAAGAATCTGCTGTAGGGTGTGATTGTCCATATGGTTGGATCCCGCATTCGCGGGAGGGTACGGTTGATTGGGGTACGGCGCAGGCACATACTGAGGCTGCGCGGGTTGCGCGTACGCCGGCGCATATCCTGAGTAGCCGCCGTAAGGTGGTTGGCCGTTGTACGTTGGTTGAACGGCGTACGGTGGAACGGCCTGTATCGAACTCTTTGTCCTAACCACAAGTTGTGCGGCAATATTCGGATCGAGATCCTGGTATTGATCAAACCGAACGCTGTTTTGTCCTGCGGAGCGATCGAACACCTGTAGAGGGATCTTGGCGATCTGTTGCGCGCGGTAATCAAGCTCTGAGACGGCATGGACACCTTCAGCAACTTGGCGGTGGATGACGGCGTCCCGAGGGAACCGGGGGTTGAGGAACATAACTTCAACTCTCAGACCAGCGGAGACGAAAGCTCTCTCAACCCAGCTGATAAAGTCTCTCGAAACTTCCTGTAGCAAGAGGAACTGGACGTCGGGGACACTACCTCCGTAACGCCGGGGGATGTCAAGTTCGGCTTCGGTGGGATAAATCCGGCGTGGGCTAGGGCTTCGCCGCCTGTATCCACCAGAGTCGCGTCCTCCATAGTGGAGGGGAGATCGTGAGCGCCCGCGGCGGCTGCCATACGCATCATAATGACCACGATCGCTGCCATACGAACTCTGCTGACGATGGCCGCTCCGCCTTGGCGAAGGTTGACGAGCGGGGCGATAATCGTCCCTCTTAGCCCGACCCCCATCGTGGCGGTCACCGTCCCGCTTATCTTTTCTGTTCCCACGCTGCTTTTCTCCGTCTCCGTCCTTTCTTTGAGGACGAGAGAACTCTAGATGGACTTTCCGGCCCTTGATCTCTATTCCCTGTAAGTTATTCATGGCAGCTTGGCCTTCCTGTACAGTATGGTACTGTACAAATCCATAAGCTTGCTTCAAAGAGATTTGCGCCAGTCGACCGTAGGGCGAGAAAATGTCAAATACTTCCTTCTTCGACACGCGCTCACTCGAGAGGTTTCCAATGAACAGTCTCGAGTTTTCGGGGAAGCGATCCCATTTCGCTTCCGATACATATCTACGCTCATCTTCCTGGAAGGTCTCCCACTGCTGTGAAGGAGTGAAGGTCTGTGGCTGACCGCCCGAGACCGTAGAATAGGTAGGGCCAATATTCGACGCAGGATGAGCTAGGCTGGGTGGAGCATTCACCGAAGCGGATGGAGGAGGTGGAAGAGCACCATGAGAATCAGAGGCGGTTCCGGGTGCGCCTGCAGGGTAAGCAGTACCCGGTGCCGCTGGAACGCTGTGTGGCAATGCGGCGGGAAGGGTAGGTGGGAATCCCGACTGGTATGCTCGGGAATCATCTGCAGATATATGTGACTGGGCTGCCTGTTGTGGTATTGGGGGCCTAGGAGGGAGAGAGGAGCTTGGAGTGGTTGCGGCGATGGTCACAGCGGCATGCGGCGCTGTTGTCTGACCGGCGTCTTCTTTGGCTGCATTGGCTGTGATGGTATCTACCAGAGCTTGGATGTCAATGGGATCGTTGGCAGCATTACCAGAAGGCCCTTTCGCCTCAGCAGTGGTTCCCGTGGGTTCCTGAAGCGGTATTGTGGCAACATCGATAGGAGAAGCAGTTTGGATCTCATCTGGGCTTTGCTTTTGGACCGGATCTTGGAGATGCTCTTTATTGAGTTCTTGCTTGGCTTGTAGGTTTGGGGCTGGAGCTGGCTGGGCAGGAGAGGATGCCTGAGCATTACTCGAGGGAAATATATCATGGGCAAGGTCATGCGAAGGAGCTGGAAGTTCAGAATGACTTGTCAAGGTATTAGACGCATCAGTATTGAGAGTAGATTCGGTGGCCCTGGATACATTCTGCTGGCTTTCATTGGGTTCTTCTGCAATGGCGGAAACGCTTTGTGACTGCCCTTCGCTTTCGACCGCCGCTGCGCTTCCTTCTTGTTCCTCGGCGTCCCCGTTGCCGCGAACATTTTTGATGCCCGGATGGCTCGGATTGATCTCTCTGTTCACGATGTCCTCGTGCCCATTTATCATCGGTACCTGGTTCTGGTTAGGCGGCACGGCCTGCTCAGCACTTGATGCGGTAGCCACACCAGCCTGTAAGCCAGACTGATCTACATCGGGCTGCGACATTGTGGAGAGACTATCGGCTTGATCCTGTAGTGTGGGTACTATGACGGGCGAAGAAGGATGGAGTGGCGCAGGAGAAACGGGGGTCAAGTCGGCGGATGCCCAAAGAGGCAGTGATCCCTCTCTGCTTGTCATCAAGGTGATAAGTGCTAAAAAGCGATAGTCGGATACAGCAAGAACGGTACGGTTGAGATCAACTGTGAGTTGATGGAAGGACAAGAAGAGATATCCGAACTATTGCTCAAGCAGCTGTAAAGCTGAGGCTGCTGGGGAGGACCAGACAGTTCAACGAGGGTGTCACCTCAAGAAGGATGTACGTTATGTGGGATGTCGAAAGTCTGATAGCCAGCTGGGCAGAATAATTGGAAGAGGGAGAACAGCCGCACAGAAAACACGGTTGGAGTACACGACTAGGTGTGTAGAGGCCGCTGGAGCATCGTTGCCGACCTGCGCAAATGGTCGTTCGCCGAAGATTGGGACGCTGGACTGCGAGGATAGTACGGCCAACGACGTAGGAGTGGCAGGTCTGCTGGTGTGTATCTCGGGCGTAATGTACCTAGATATATGAAAATCTTGAGTTCTAAAGCGAGCACTGTTGGACCTCCGCCAGCCTTCTCCTGGGCAACAGTGCTACCGGAACGATCAATGTAGCTGGCCCGGGTCAGACTAGGAAGTATGACGGATACAGGGCGACACGTCACCTTGAACTTCTGAAAAAAAGCCCACGGCCCTAGTAATGGTAGGTGGAAATGTACAACAGGACAACTTAAGTCGCTAGGCTCTGAGTCTAGCAGGTGGCTATTGTGATGGCAGTGAACTCAACCATATGCTTGTGTGTCCCGGGAGAGCGGTAAGCCGAAGAGACCTAGTCCGAGATGAGGTGGAGATGAGAGTTATCTGTTTGAGGAAGTCTGGACTCTCGTTGTGGATCTGCGGATGGCTCTCTATGTTGCAGTGTCTTTGGGAAAATAGGCCTGACACGACAACGCAAATAGGATTCAAGGTCCCGTACACGCAAAGGGGCGCTGGAGGTATATAGCCACTACTCCAGAAGACGATATTGAACTAAGCATATAGGTTTTAGTACCGATCTCCAGCCTTCATTATGTTTTCCTGGACAGCTTACAGTGAGAATACGCCCAGGTGGAAAGGTCTCCAGGGGGGAAAAGGTGGAGGAGGAACTAAAAGCCTTATATAGTCGTGACAGTCTTTACCTAGTGTTTGGGTGATGTTGTTCGACGTCCCTGGGGTGCTCAAGTGATGTCGTTCGAGACCCCTGAAATGCTTAGGTGAGATATTCGGGTAATTTTGCTCGACGCGCTGAGTGGAAAGCTCCCCTCCTCTGGAATAGAACGGGTCTTGATATATGTGGGAATATATCTACCTGCGTCAAGCCGGTTGCCTGCTTTTGGTCGTCACCGATGTCCTTAAGCGTATTACAACTGGGTCGCGCGACTCCAGATGCGTGAGAAGCCCAGGTGGAGGAGGACAAGATAATGGGGGTATGTGACTAGATCATAGTTGGACTCTGAACTATCTCGGCCGTAACGGGAGTTGTGCTGTACGTGAGGGTGGATGTTCAAAAAATTTAACGGAGGGCGTGCAGCCGTCCTCAAATGGGCCGCAATGATGATTAACAAACAGGGAGAAACTCGTCAACACAATATTCACAATGGATGGTACAACGCGCCAGTATCGCGTATGCGGCGAAGGCACCCTGTAAGCGGCTGGCAGAAGTTGCGGCTTGTGGTGCTGCACCCTTTCGTGGGCAGGGTGGCGGCGTACGAGTCAACTCTGGTTCGGCTGGACTGAAGCAAAGCAAGACGAATGCGATTGAGCCTCGGGGATCGGCAATGGTACAGTCCAAATGAAAGACTTGCGGGGTGAGGGTCAGGTCTGAGAACAGCACAGCAGAAGGAATGGTAGTGAGAAATGGCAGTGAACAGCGATTAACTCGATTTTCGGAACTGGCCCGACGAAGTAATTGAGCTATAGCTGGCGTGGAGCTACGTTTAAGCTATTCAACGAAGACCGCAAGTGGTTGGCAGAGCTTCAAAGACAAGGCGCATTCAGCATGCCAGGTGGAACAGTTTCTGTGCGGATGAAAATCCGGGATATAGATGTAGGCCTGTAAGAACGCGCCAATAGTCGTGATTGGCCGTGAAATAACGTGGAATAATTCTGAGTTCAGCCCACAATAAGGCAGATGGACGGGGCGAATGAATGCCTTGTGAGTGCTTCGATGCGGCGCGGCGACAATTTCAATTGTAAAAAATCGGCCGAGTGAGGGGTGAGATGAGAGCCCGTCACAAAGCTGGATGGACAAACATTTTGAGCGGGAATGCAAACACAAGTCGGAGAGCCACTGACTGAATTCATTCCAGGTTTCTACTAGACTAAAGTTACTGGGTTAGGTCCTTGTACAGTCACAGCCTACCTACGGTATTTCTTCCGCCAGCTTTTTCTTGTCTTCTCATTGGATAATCTAGCAAGAGCGACGGGGGCATCGGAGGCTTCCCCGACGGGACAGTCTTGCCTTGGATCAGGTCACGTGAGACGAACAAAAGTTGCTCAAACGAATTACACAATTGAGTCATCACCTTAGTCCGGACTCTCACTGAGGAGTAGCTACATTGTACAAGCCCTACGAAAGTATCCAACACATTACACACTTCTTATGTAGGTCGTCGGATACTCCTTTATGAGAAGTAGCGCAAGTCAATTCTCGTAAATTTGCATAGGCTCAACGACTGTGGGCAAGCTATCCCGGATAGGACAAAGTCGAAGGTGTATGCATGTTCGAGCGATGTTGCTCTTCGTACGTACCGAGATAGGGGGTTTGAATTAATTCCAGGTCACAATCGCGAGAAGATTGGTCCTTAAATTTGAGCCCGGAACGCTCAAAAGATATGATGCGAGCTGTATCAAGAGCATATGCTCTGTCTGACCTTCCTGTTGCTCGTCCGTACATCTTGGCTTGGGCACGGGCATTCCAGAACAAAGCGTATGAGGCCGACTTCGATCCGGATGAGCTTTCAGAGGCTAGGAAATGGCGTGCCTCGTTCGATGAGAGCGTTCTACCGAGGGGACAGACGAGTTACTCCCGCTCAAGCGGTCCCGGAGGCCAGCATGTGAATAAGTCAGGCCTACCCCCGAAAAGGACGAATCAACACTTGGACGACAGCTTATCGGATATATAGGACCGAGAGCAAAGCAACCACTGTCTGGCCGCTGGCCGAGTTGTCGAAGAGCCTACCCGGCTTACTGCGGCGCGCATTGAGGTCTTCGAAGTATTACTCCAGGAGAAACGATTCCATCTCCATCCAGGCCCAGACACAACGCAGTCGATCGGCAAACGCGGATGACAACCACCAGAAGCTCGCGGAGGAGCTTCTGAGGATATACAAGGAGCGTGTCCCCGGAGCTACCAGCGAGGAAAAGGTTAAGAAATACGAGGCATTGTAAGTACCTATCTCTAGGTCATTGCTATACCGTGTTACGGGGCGGGTGAGGTAGGGAAGCTAATACGCGATAGAGAGAAATCCTCTCGCGAAGAAAGGTTAAGGGCGAAGAAGCACCATAGCTCCAAGAAGGCATTTCGCAAGGGTAAGGGGTTCGAGGAGTAACTTCAGAGGGTAAAATACTAGCCTAGCTAGATACCTGCGAAATGGAGCAGTGCTAACATTGAGTTTAAACGAGGAAGAGGTGATCTTGTCGGGGAATGTACGAATATGGGCATTGTATACGGATATGGTTATTTGAGATCATCGTATTCAGGGACGTACGCTACGGTACGTAAGATGCTTCAGGGTCTTGAAGACTAGTGAGTGTGGTGATATTGATATACCTACCTAGGTACTTATCCCCGCCCCGCCGATAGCGGGCTAGCAGAGCACCGATACACCATGACCCCGTAACGTCTAGACTACCTTAGGTAGTTTGCGGCCGTGCCTCAACCGAAAATTGCTTAGCGGCCGACCCCTCTGACCCTGAAGAAAGGGCGGGGCATTTCGAAACCCTGAAGTTACCGACAGCACGCGGACGTCTCACCTTCTTAGTAGACAAACAAGCTGCGAGCGGGCAAGTCTGACACTCTTCAACATCTTGACCATGCGGCCGCTGATCCCTAATAGGCAAGGACGTTGAATATCCATGCCAAAATTGGAGTCTAGTCGTTATCGTGTCTCTCTCTCTCTCTCTCTTTTCTCCTTTGATACGGCCGTTGGAGATTCCCAACCGTAACGCATTCAAGTTTGCGAATCGCATAAGACACATACTTACCTAGCCGTCCATCGATGTCTTCCTCCTCTTAGCGCTTTCATAACAGTTGATCCGGTCGCAACGGTCACACAACCCCTGGTCGTGAACCGCGTGCAATCGAAGTATAGGGGCGACGCCGCATCATATCGACTGGCCTTCCATCTACCTGGTCCTGCCGAATCCATCCTTCACCCTCGATGTCTTGTAGCTGCGATATCGCCTTTGAAATCCCGTCCTGACTTGTCATAGGACTCAAATTTCTTGCCCCTCTGACACTGACTTTGTTGTCACCGCAAGCAGGCGAACGAGCGGGATCCGAAAATACTTGATACCCGAAGAGGCATCCCGGCTCAGCAGCCTCCAGTCCGTCATGAATACTACGGCAAATGCCACGAATAATGGCTCCCCCGGCCGCCAAAACCCTCAAATCCAACCTTGCCGATACAAGGTCGGCAAGACGCTGGGAGCAGGCTCATACTCGGTGGTGAAGGAATGCGTACATATCGACACTGGGCGTTATTATGCCGCGAAGGTCATAAATAAGAGGTTGATGGCGGGACGAGAACACATGGTTCGTTTCTCCCCGGACGTAGCTTTTACGAAACAACTCACCCCCCTCACCCAGTCGAATAGCTATATATGTATACGCACATATACAACACCTGACTAACCGTCGAACATCCATGAGTACGCAGGTTCGCAACGAGATCGCCGTCCTCAAAAAAGTCTCCATGGGCCACCAGAACATCCTCACGCTCGTCGACTATTTCGAGACGATGAACAACCTCTACCTCGTCACCGACCTCGCTCTCGGGGGTGAGCTCTTCGACCGGATCTGTCGCAAGGGGTCCTATTACGAGTCAGATGCCGCAGACCTGATCCGGGCCACCCTCTCGGCCGTCGCCTACCTGCACGACCACGGCATCGTGCATCGCGACCTGAAGCCCGAGAACCTGCTGTTCCGCACGCCCGAGGACAACGCCGACCTGCTGATCGCCGATTTCGGCCTCTCGCGCATCATGGACGAGGAGCAGTTCCACGTGCTAACGACGACGTGCGGCACACCGGGCTACATGGCGCCCGAGATCTTCAAGAAGACGGGCCACGGCAAGCCCGTCGACATCTGGGCCATGGGCGTCATCACGTACTTCCTGCTGTGCGGGTACACGCCCTTCGACCGCGACAGCGACTTCGAGGAGATGCAGGCCATCCTCAACGCCGACTACAGCTTCCAGCCCGCCGACTACTGGCGCGGCGTTAGCGACCATGCCAAGGACTTCATCCGGCGCTGCCTGACGGTCGACCCGAATCGCCGCATGACCGCGCACGAGGCCCTGTCGCACGCCTTCGTCGCGCCCTGGAACCTCGGCCCCGACGCCGATGGCGGGGATCACCAGACCCCCGGCGCGGGTCAGACGAACCTGCTGCCCACAGTCAAGAAGAACTTCAACGCACGCAAGACCCTGCACGCCGCCATCGACACCGTGCGCGCCATTAACAAGCTGCGCGAGGCCCAGGCCCAGGCCCAGTTCATGGACGGCCAGCGTTCGGAGGAGCCGGGCCGCGGCGCCCCGCCATCCTCCATCCCCGCCCCCGACAAGACTGACTCCGGTTACTCGAGCAACCGCGACGGCGACGTCGAGATGGGGGGCACGGACGGTGGTGTGCCTGCGAGCCTGCGGCCCGGTGCGGCCGTCAACCGCGTTGTGGACACGTCCAAGGGTCTATGGCAAGCCAGCCAGGCGCGGCGATGAGGGACGACGGCCGATCCCTAGCACCGTATTAGAACCCCGAGAGAAGAAAAGCGGGCACAGGGAAGGCAGCGGGGCATGGGGCCTGGTGGTGGTTGCGTGGTACATATTCCATGGCACGCGCTTTATTCCCGGAGAAAGCCACACCTTGCTTCTGAGCCGATCCCAATGAGACGAATATGTGACCAGAAGGCGTGCTGAGGTCGCGAGGCCTCGATTTGAAAATGCCTGTCATATTGACACACTCTTATGGCTTAGCGGACGGGCATTTCTCAGCAACTGAATCTCCTTCGCAAAACAAAGGGGAAGCGGGAGCGAGCGAGCAATTTGACACAAATAGAATAGTCACGGTGCCGCGGCAGCACGAGAAAGGAAATGGTTTCGGTTTGTTCGGACGTCGAAAAGTAAAGTACATGTACAGGTACATACGGTATGGCAGATAGCGAAGAATACGGGAAACTCTTGAACCCGAAGTTGATGAACGCGCCTTTCATAAGATCGACCAATGACATCGGATACCTGAAGTGGGAAATGAATTTACCCAAGTGGTTTGTCTGTCCCCATGGGGCTGGCGCGCTTTCGACGTAAGCCCACCCACCTATGAACTAGATATATGGTCTTATCCCAACACGCGATAACCAACGAACCGTCGGCATTATTCTTCGTGGCGAAGCCGGAGGCATGCTACGTAACAGCCTATGAGAGAGCCGCGTGAGCACCGCCCACGAGGAAGACAACGGCGGGCCAGCCCGCGGATGCGGAACAAGTTGCACGCCTGGTCTGCTTACATAGGTAAGTCACCATCAAGGTCGAGAGGCGGGGGGTTGCCCGGTCTGTAACCTCGTCCATCCGAAGATGAGGCAAGGTAGGGGATTGCTAAATCGCTATAAAACTACAGCAGAGTATCGGCTCTTGGCTTGCCCAGCGTCCTACCTGCCCAGACCCAGTCGACCGTCTCCGCGGAATATCGAGCGAGCGGTGCTGGGGATGAGTGTAAGACGAGATGTGCGAACTATCTATCGGCATTGGGCCGGCGCTACTTTGCTACCCTTTCACGGGCTCGGACAGGCGGCAGGCGAAATGCGAAATCGTGCGACGCGTCTCTCTCCGCGTGGCACGCGCCTCTCTTTGTTCCTGGCGTATTGGTAGAGTATATATACACTGACATCACTAAACCCCCGTGTCTCATAGAAGTACGAGGCTACCTGCCTACTTTCCTGGCCGTCGAAAATTGGGAATCTTGCCTGACAACTCCAACTTATATGCCGCCCTGCTGTCCTGGTTCAGGGCTCCCATGTAATTCTCTCCACGCGCTGGCCCCAGTCGCCACCGGGGTCGCCTTAAAACCCCTCGGTGAGCCGGAGGGACTGGTTATAGGGCCTATCGGCGCCGCCAGGGCTGCCGTCGTGGCTGCCGTCCTGGTGGAAGACCCGGCGCGCCCCCGACGTCCGTGTCGGTGTGGACGTCGACGCCATCTGTGGAGACTTGGTCCCTCCACTCCTTGGTAGCGGAGGCGCCCGACTCCCATCGGATGCAAACGATGACATTTTTATATAGACACGGGGATGATCAGCAAACAAGATTTGACGCAAAGTGGTAAACGTTCCGCCGAGACGTACCCGTCGTTGGCCCGCAGTTGATCCCAGCCATAGTTCTCGAAACCGAACAGACCGGAGCTGTACGGGGCCACGCAATGGTTGCCGCGGGCGGACCCCTTAGATCTCGCGGCGACCTCCGGGAGATGAGCCCAGACGGTAGGGTCTTCGTCAGACACAGACTTGAGGGCCGTGGAGGAAGTAAGCCGCGCCGAAGCCGCCAGAAGAGCCGCGGCACGAAGGGGGGCTGCATTTCCACCGACCTTTGTTTCTTACCGGAAGAATAGGTAGGGACCGCTATTGATTACTCTAATGGATTATCGCAGGGCGTGCATGGTCATGCCTCTCATCTATATCAGACCCAGTAGCCATCCGAGACGCAACCATACGCCCTGGTACCAGACGCAATCTATCGGGTGCAGACTATTAGGAATATCCCCATTCTGTTCCTCCAATAACGGCCTGGCGTCTTAAGAAGGTAGGGGGCTGGCTATAGGGCGACTAATGAATGTACGAGGTGCATCCCACTTCCCCTAGTATCATCGGCCGGTTGATCGGTATCAATCAAGAAAGAAGTCGCGGCTCCCGAGCTCGCCGCTAACAAACTCCTAGATCTGCTACCCAGGGAGTTATCTCCACCACCCTTGGAATATCCCATAGCCGTCGGTCCTCGAATAGCAGCTCGGGATCCTGCGAGGTTCCTCGGCCCGCCGACGCGTCCCCCGAGAAGTGCAGGCCGCTGCTAAGGAGCATGTGACGGCGCGGCGGGACGCAGGGATAAGGCGGGATGCAGTGGCGGGGCGGGCGGGCATGCAGATGCGGACGCTGGAGGTGTCGGTGGTGGCGAAAGAGCGCGGGCGGAGAGAGAAGCCTCGGACCGGCGCGGGCGGTATGCCACGCCGCTGTGTGTGGCACTTACCCCAGCGTTGTGCACGATCGCGCTCCCTGGGTCCGAGGTGTACCGAGAGCTTGGCATCGCCAGCGCCTTCACCTCCTCGGCCGACGACGCAGGCCCGCTATGAGCACTATTCATAGGCGATAGATAGTTAAGGGGCCAATTCTAGGTAGATAGGTTATCACGAGCGGATTAGGTTCCCATGGCAATTTTGTCTAATAAACGCTTTTGATGTAACTCGTCTAATACCTTGGTATGTGTACATATGACCTGTCCGCTAGGATTCTATCTCGTTTCCGACATCACCATTCATCCTGATTCATCTATTGCATTTTCATTTTTTGTTAACAAGAACGCCTGAAACGCGCGGCATCTATATGATATGCGCTGTGGTATCATTCATCTAAAGCAAAATGCAATTTTTTCTTTCCTTTTACTCACAAACAACACGCAAAGTGAGGCAAGTCTCATCATTGCTTCCCCTTGTTGAACTCGTCGCGGCTCTCGCGGTCCTCGTCCGCCGTGAACTCGGAGAACGCGAGCCTCTCGAGGTCGTCGGGGGTGTAGCCCTTCTTCTTGGCCTGGCGGCGGAAGAAGATGCGCTTGCCCCACTTCCATAGCTCGCAGCCACCGAAGAAGACCAAAGCCTCGACGAAGACGATGCCCCACTCCCAGGAGATGGGCGCGTGCTTGAAGACCTGGTGGTTCAGCACGGGGATGTAGATGGTGGGGAAGATGGTGACGAAGCCGGCCATGATGGCCCAGAAGAGGAACTTGTTCCGCCAGACATCGTACGCCCACTGCGTGAAGTACTTCTTGCTGCCCGGCTGCATGCGGAAGAAGCTCCGGCGGGTGTTGACCATTTCCCAGGCCAGGAAGAGCGCGAACCAGGTCAGGCTGACGAAGGTGGTCGCACGGGCCCGGAACACGGTGTCGCATTGTGGCGAATAGCCCTCGTTGCAGCCCTCGCCGAGGTTTCCATCGCCAAACCCATACATCACTAGAAGGAACGAGGCGATGCAAAGGGCGGACATCCAGATACCATACGCGAGCATGTCAAAGCAGACCTCCCAAGTAAAGACTCCCGCTTTGAGAGAGACTGGCGGCCGTTCTAGGATATCAGGCGCAGCAATTTCCAATCCGAGACCCATGTCGGGCATGCCGGACGTAATCATAATAATCCACATGATCTGGACCGGAGCCAGCGGGAACACGGAAAGTCCTGAGCTGTCCTTGAAAACGAGTCCGATAAGAAGGGTACAGGCTTGAGCGATGTTCTCGGCCAGGAGATGGAGGATGAATTTCTGGATGTTATCGAACATGCGGCGACCTTCTTCGATGGCACTCAGGATCGAGGCGAAGTTGTCGTCGGTGAGCACGATATCGGAAGCATCTTTGGCTACGTCGGATCCGTTCTGGCCCATAGCAATGCCGACGTCGGCGATCTTGAGCGAGGGAGAATCGTTCACGCCATCACCGGTCATGGCCATGAAAGCGTTGCGACGGCGCAGCGCCTCGATCATACGGACCTTGGTGTTGGGTGCGCAGCGAGCGATAACGAGGGGCAGCGCCGGAAGCCGGTCGATTTCCTCGTCGCTGAGCTTGTCGAACTCCTTTGCTGTCATGACCATGCACTGCGCAGCGCGCTCCGAGACGCTGCTCATATCTTGTGGAAGGATGCCGACCTGGGCAGCAATGGCGCTGGCGGTACCAGGATGATCGCCAGTTAACATATGCACCTTGATGCCAGCCCGGTGGCAATGCCTCACGGCCTCGGCCGATTCGGGGCGAGGCGGATCGTATAAACCGATCAGGCCGCGGAAGATGAGGTCGCGCTCGACTTCCTCACGTGGAGGGGGT
This sequence comes from Monosporascus sp. mg162, assembly GCA_004155945.1. Lineage (NCBI taxonomy): Eukaryota > Fungi > Ascomycota > Sordariomycetes > Xylariales > Monosporascus > Monosporascus sp. mg162. The sequence continues at coordinate 85,841 of QJNY01000224.1, forward strand.
CCGTCACGAGAAGCACGACGTCCGTTGTGGGGATCATACGGTCGGCTGGCCAAAGCGAGTACACGCAGACCCTGCGCGGCCAAGGCCTCCATGTTCGCAAGGACCTTCTCCTTCATGGCATCGGTGATTGCGACCTCCTCGGGGCTGTCCCACTTGATCCGCGTGCAGGAATCGAGGATACGTTCCACTGCGCCCTTACTGTAGACCATCTGCTGTTGGGTCTCGAGATTCTCCATGATTACGGACATCTTCTTTACGTCGGAATCGAAACCATATTCGCTAACTTGCTTGAACTTGGGCGCGCGCTGGTCAAGGAATCGCTGCCTGTTGTGGTCGAAGCGAGACGCGAAGACTTGCATCGCAATCTCGGTAGGGTCACCCAGGGCCGTCCACTCGCCCTCCTGGTTCTTATGAACTCGCGCAAGGTTGGCCAGGGACGCCACCATGAGGAAGTCCGATAGTTCTTCGTTGTTTTCAAGGAGTTCCGAGTACTTCCTGACCTCGCCTTCTTCGGCCTTCTCACTGCTTTGAGCAGATGGCGGCGCGGTGGAGAATATCAGGTCACCGAGGGTTGGGTTGAAGGGCTCATTGGAATTCCCGACGGAATAAGTTCCCCGCGAAGGAATAAAGCACTTCTTTGCGACCATACGCCCCTGCGTCAGGGTTCCTGTCTTATCGGAGCAGATATCGGTGACGGCGCCGAGAGCCTCGAGCGATTTGAGATTGCGAACAATAACGTGTCGCGCGACCATTCTCTTCGTACCCACGGCCATAGTGATAGTCAACACTACGATAAGAGAGGCGGGAATCATGGAAAGACCGGTTGCGACTGCGTAGATGATAACCTGGGGGTGGTTGGAGAAACTATTCGCACCAAGCACGATAATGGCGCAGACGACAGCGATACCGAAGAGGAGTAAGGCGAGCCGAGACAACTTTTTCTGCAGTGGCGTCCCCACGTTCACGCCCAAGAAGCGACCGACGGCATCGGTGAGAGTGAGAGACCACGACTCGACATGTCGGAGCGGGTGTGCTGTTCCATCATCTCTTCTCTTGACAGGTCGCCTCCTCGAGCTTTTCTGTCGGAGCGCAGCAGCAATTGATCCAATCTCCTACCAAGTGCCAGCCAGGTCAGTAATTACTCGATTGGACCTAATTGGGGTCTGGCGACATACCGTGTGCATGCCGGTTGCGTAGACAATGCCTCTGGCCCGGCCCTTAGTGACGCTGGAGGAGCTATAAGCAACGTTCAGGCGATCGCCGGGGCCCGTATCCTCGTCGAAGATGGTCTCTTCATCCTTGGCGACAGGTAGAGACTCTCCAGTGAGGAGGGCTTCATCTGTTTCGAAGTTGATACTCTCGATAAGTCTAGAGATGTCAATTGCTAGATCGATAGACTGGGGCAGCTAGCAAACTACACAGCTGGCGCGGCAGAAGGACGTACCTGAGATCCGCTGGGACAGTGTCGCCGACTTTGAGTTCCACAAGATCGCCAATGACGAGTTCTGCAGTGGGGATGTTGACGGTGCTTCCGTCTCTGATGACATTGGCGGTGGGTGAGGATAGCGAGCGCAATGAGTCCATGGTCTTCTCGGCCTGAAACTCCTGAAAGAAACCGACAACAATGTTCAGGATGATGATACCGCCGACGACACCTCCCTCGATCCAAGACCTGATACCAAACGAAACGGCCATGGCCATAATGAGGACCAGCATCATGGCATTGGCCACTTGTCTAATCAGGATCTTGATGGGCTGGACGCCCGGGCCATCGTCCAGCTCGTTGCGTCCATATTGCTCAAGCCGTTGCTTAGCATCGACCGCGGTGAGACCATTCTCGATGTCGGCGTCGAGTTGTTGTACTAAGTCATCCCTATCCAGCGCGTGGGCGGGCTTTGTGAGGGGCTTATTACTCTGCCCCGAGACATGTTCGTCAATTGAATTCTCCCGCGTCATTGTCTTTGGAAAAGGAATTGGGCGAGAACGGGAAGAATGAAGAAAGGAACGGAAGACGGCAAGGGGAAGGGCACCTATTCATACTGACAAGACCTTATCCGCAGCAGAGGCTCTCATCGCTGATGCCGAACCCCTGTATCTTAAAGGCGCAGGTCATGGTTGACGTAAACTGGGGGGCTACCAAGAAAAACCACGGGGGTCTTGGAAGTAAGGCCATCGGCTTGGTATTCTTTACCGAAACCTGCCGTACTGCCGCCGTTGTCTGGAGGCACCGGCTCAACCGCACGTTGTCCGTTCGTTTCGTGATATCCGGTTCGGATCTCCAACATAATTCGCTAAACGAGCAAGAGAGCAAAGGCCTGGGCAGAGTTAGCGCTTAAAATCGAATATGCCAAGTACGACTAGACCCGCCACCATGCTATCTCCGTCTTGCCGGACGTAATCAATTGGTCACTTGTATAAGTGCCAAGTGCCGACCAGTGGACTTCTTTCACCTTGTTTTATGGGTCTTTTAAACACAGGTGGAACCCTCTAGCGATGATGGTGGAAACGATGTTGTACCTATTGGACAATGTCCAACAGTAACGGTCTCTGACCGTCCTTTTTGATGTAGTAGAGTGCTACATAATCCGTTGCCACACCCGGCCAAAACTTGTTTTACCAAGCAGCGTGAGGGTTCGACCATCCTCGATCGTAACCAGTGACCCAATTTACTCTTACACAACACATATAACATCTGCCCAACCGACTTGACCAACAATACCTGGGATCAACAACCCCAGGACAGTAGGGTCAGTCGGTTGTTTCGACTTCAAAGCGGTATCAAACTTTGATTGTATCGGATTAACGTGATGAAACGGCATTAATCATGAGCAGGATTGGTCCAGATTGGATGATTGTCGACGAGACATAAGGGTGGCCTAGTATGGGGTTTAGAGACGACCGGAGTGGTTGGTGTTTCACACCTCTTCTTCGTTGATCAACCACGACGATCTGATAAAGATGACCCAATCGCAATGTTGACTGGGAATTGGGGTATTTGGACAAGGTCTAACAGCGACGGTCTGGGCCGTCATTCTCTGATAAAGTACATTATTACATAATCCATTGCCGCACCCCAAGTTCAAGCTAGCTCCACCGCCGCACTGCATTCACAGCATCATAGGTGCCTCATGATACCCCGCTCATTCAGTCATACCGTACTATCACTCGAACTCTGTTAAAGCTATGTAAGACTAATGCAGATGTCCCATTTCTATCCGCAGCGCGACCTTTTTTATCAGCTAGCTCTTGCCCGCCTTAAACCACCCCCAGTTAGACCGGAAATACGCCAGCGTGATGGTGAAATTTGCCAACCAACCTGATGAAAATGTGGCGCTGCATTAGCTTTTAGCGGATTTCGAGAGATAATACCGTAAATACTTATGTACACCTGTATGTACATGCCCAAGAGCTTCCGTCTTTGGTAGGGTCTCGGTATGTATCCGACGTACGGCGAACTAACAGCGGTAGCAACAATAGTTGGTGGACCGCGTTATCGCGTTACTTAGAAAAGAAACCCCAACAGATTCCATACTATCTGATTAGCTAGTTTATCGCAATTAGTGGCCTTCACTTACGTAGAAATTTGTTGGTGTGCTGCCACTTCGCCTTTTGGTGGGTTACTACCCTATCTATTTCGCGGACAATACACGTCTACGGTAAATCAATCATATCGTGTCCCGCTGAAGGGCGTCACATATTTCGGACTGAACATAGCACGGTAGGACTCCCCTTAGCTCTGGAACGACTACAAATTATCATCTGATATAGATGTTCAAATCCCAAGATATATGGAAGAGTACAACTTGCACCGTATGGTACCTAAGATCCAGTAGTATGTACTTTTGTATGATAACCTGATGTACACCTATCGTTCGGGAACGGCACCTGAAATCATAGATATTGATAAAGGACTGGAGTCTCTGGAGCCTGGACTTCTCTCCTAGGACGAATCACACCGCGCCCGTACACAACTTACTTACTATACGATTAGAGCGATGCCGGGTAGCATTACTCTTTAAAATACTACCCGTGGTGGAAGGAGATCCGAGCTCGATTTATCTCCGGTTACGATCTGCCTGCTCTGGGTCAGCTTCTTACTGAGCTGACCCCCGGTCACCGTTGCGTGAGCGATGCCCGCGACGCCGAGCACCGGAGAACCGTCCCAAGGAATTGGCGGTCGTTCCGGGCCGCCTAGGACCCGTCCGCTATGGAAGAAGAAACCGCACCGCCGCTCACCCCATGCCTGCGACGAATGCCGCTTGCGCAAGAGGGCGTGCGATGCGACTGAACCCTGCGGTCCCTGTCGAAATGCCAGCCTCAGTAAGTCAGTCGTATTAATCATCGCACCCATAACGCTAGAAATCACCTCTGACGATGTAACCCCGTAAAAACAAGACTGCACATACCATTTCCGAAGACCCGTACCTCCTCCGACGTTGAGGATACGCAATCTCCAGCATCATCTTCGCCTGGCCCGTTCGTGGCTGCAGGAGGTGCAGAAGAACGTGCCCGAAGTTCCGGGTCTTGATATAGATAATTGCCTACGTATCCTCGACTTCACTCTGCCTGAGGACCAGTCAACATCGCCACTGCCGCCGGCCACTTCGCCCAATCAGGGCACGAGGAAAGCCATGCTCAGCAATATGTTGGCTGGTTGCGACCGGCTCACGACTGTCGGTCCGGGGGCAACATGCTTCTACGGTGCTTATTCCGAGCTCTCTTTCATTCTGCGGACACTCGAAGTCTTCGAGCAGGACGCCGCCATCTCGCCGGACCAGAGGTTTCTGGTTGTCTCTAACCTCTTCAATCATCCTCTCCCGCTGCTGGAGAACGCCAATCCGAGCCCCAAGGTGTTCCTCCCCTCGCCTGACATTGTCATGGTATTGGTAAACGCTCTGTTCGCGAAGAATCATCCCATGCTCTCCTTTCTGCCGGAGCGGCATGTAAAAGACGTGGCCAATATGCTTGCCGGGCCTCAGGGCCTGTCCATTTCGGATCAGTCTCTCTCTCTCTTCCACTTAACACTCGCCTTGAGTTATCTCTTCGACTCTTCGCGGCATCGGGAAGAGGGGTGTCGTGATATTCTGCAGCGCGCTACGAGACACTTCCATATCGGCCTATCCATGCTAAGGCCGACGCAAGTGAACGACCTTACTACTCTTCAAGCCGTTCTCTGTGCTATTATCTTCCTCATATCGACCTCCAGGATGACTTCGGCGCACTCTCTTATTGGAACAGCCTGCTCGTCCGCTCTCCGGCTCGGTCTGCATTCTACAGGAGTGAATCCCTCTGCTAGTTTGGCGGAGGACCGCCAAGCACGGACTCGACTTTTTGCCACGGTATTGAGACTCGATATGTTCGCCAGCCTCATTCTCGACCTCCCTCCCTTCCTCCACAGGGATGCTCTACCTCTGCCCCACATTGCGCGCTTGGCGTCTGAAGCCGAGGCCGAAGGAGACCTGCGAACGGCAGCGGCTTTGAGGCTAGTTTGTCTTTTAGTCATACCGTTGTCCAAGCGCATATACGGCACTGCAGTATCTTCGGGCCGTGAGGACTCTAACTCGGTCGATATCAAGCACTTCGAAGAGGCCCAGAATGAGTTTCGAAGGTGGAAAACGGAAGCCTCTTCATTGCTAACCAGCCTAGGGCATAGCAAAGACCACAGACTGTAAGTGGAAATCTTTTGAAGTGACGAGCTCGACATTGATTCTTTTCCTAGCATCAAGGATGACCTCGAGATGACCTACAATTTCGGGCACATCATATTATGCCGGCCATTCCTGCATTATCTTCGAGTCATGGCTGATGGAGGGTCCATATCGGTGATGCAGTCCTACCATGCTCTCGCTTGTATCAAACTAGCTTCATCCACCATTGTTCGAGCCCATGAAATGTTGAACGAAGGTCTCTTGCTAGCCGGGTTCTGGCCATCGATATACACCATCTTTCTATCCGTCATGTGTTTGATATTCCTCATTGCCGCACACCATGGCACTTCGCGGCCTAGTAAAGCATGGCAGAGAGCCACTGTGGGAATCCGGATCATTACAGCTTTCAAGTGTGTGGACGACTGTTCGACGCACTGTCTAGAGGTCCTGAAGGTCCGCCGAAGCACGCCCCATCCACCCATCCCGCTGACAATGCAGAGCTAACAGGTGCAGATGGTCATGAATGAGCTCTCTCATACTGTCTATTTCGACTTCGTCGAGATGGAGACATCAGTTATTCGCAACTGCGACAAGGACACGAGCAGCGGAAGAACTTCCCAGGTCCCATCTCCGATCACGCCGAGCCACCCAGACTACCAGGAAGACCATCTACGTACACACGAGCATCATCCCCCTAATATGCGAAACAACGCGTGGCCCAAGTTCGGCCTTAATATACCAGAGAATAACTATGTGGAAATGGTGAGCGAGGCCGACCGAATGTTGGTCCAGGCAGAGGAGATGTCAACGGAATTTGACTTCTCCGATATGTTGCATTTGAGTGATACGGAATAGGACCTAAAGTCGAAACAGCCTGACAATCAGTGCCGGACAGGAAGACCGTGCCGCTGATGTCCAGTGGTAGCAGAAGGACGGGGCCCTACACTAGCAATGATAGCAAGATGAGATGCGCCAGACAAGGATGGTTATTCCTCCATGGTTCCATACCCCTTTCCCTCGTTCACAACAGTCTACGTCATTATAATACCGAAGCTTGAGCAAGGCTGGTGGTGACATTGCTTTTTTTCGGCTTGAGCTCTCTCCGACAAAGCGGGCAGCGGCTGCGCTATTTCATAAGCCACCTCCCCAGGCAATGTTTATGGAAGACATGGTGACACAAGGTCTCGCGGACAAGGTCACCCTCCTCATAGCCCCCCAGACATATGCTGCAGTCGGAATATCATGGTTTCAACGGGGATGAAGGGGACTGAGGGGCAGGTGCCGGTTCGAGAATAGTGATGCGAGTGGGTGGCCTGAGTGTCCTTGATGGTGCGGTATTAACAGCTGAGTTTGGTTGACTAGGTTCGTCAGTGCTCCCATCCCCAAGAGTGGTCGCCGAGATCAATGTGAACCCGGCGGGCACAACCGAATACCATTTGACCCGTCCTCTTGGGACCACGGCAGAACTCGACGGTCGCAGAGTGGTCTGAGCGGAGTCACTGTCACTTATACGGGCACCGGTTTGGCCGTATATCACTTTCGGCGCGCCAAGGTCAACTTCTTTCAGTTTGAGCTTTATCCGCCTTGGTCTAGGTTCTGAGCGGAGGGCGTTCAGCAGCGTGTCTTCGAGCTGATCTACGAACATGGCTTCGCCGGGCTGCGGTGTCATATTTGGTCGACTCCGTTGAGAGCCTGAGAGCTTTAATATCCAAAAACACCCTAATAACACAAAGCCCCTGGCTTCGTCAGCCTGCTCTCGCTTTGCGGCTAATATAGTAGTAGAGTTGAAGATTCGACTGAACAGACGCAAGACCCCAGGCGAGTTTATCAGGGCAGCCGGGGCAACAACCATAGGGCTAGCATTCTTCGCCCTTCCGCCGCTTGGAAGTCCCGGCATGGCGTTCTCGTTGCTCCACCTCCCGGGCCTTACGTATACCATATCCTCCGCGCCGCTGGTATACCTAAAAACTAAGAAATTCAAGATAGACGAGGAAATCCGCGCACGAAACGTGGGGATTGCGCTAACTGTATCTGTTGCAAGCAAAGTGAGGGGTTCTTTTGGGGGATGAGTGATAGCTTCTCTATATATTCGACCATGCCTGTATAAGATGCCATAGAAAGGACGCCGGCTGTGGCAGTGAACGGTAATATATAGCCACTGGACGGGCCGAACCGTGGACAGACTCTGCCGTTTATGTGGTGAGCCGAGACTTGGCGAATGCTTGAGTAGCTGTGAGTATAAATCTAGTATGACTACAAAGATTCGATGTGAATACGAATATATTGCCACCTAGTCTAGTTAAGAACGGCGTTTCGGCCTCCCTACTGCACATCCAGTGCGACAAACCGTATATTGCAATTACTAGAATCCACGTAATGCTTTCATACATTTAATCACATTCAAATGTCGAGGGCGGAATGTGTAATCTTTTATGGCGATATTTGCAAACAACAAAGAGCATAGGACGTATAGGGGCGGGTGATCCTTTTCTAGAGTGTGACTGGCAACGCTCTTAAGCCTCGGATTCCTAGGCCTAAGCCTTAAGACCACTGTTCTACGCCCGTTTTAATGAAATTTTTTCGTGATAGAGCCTTAACCGTTGCCCCATGGAGAGAAAAAGTGTTACTCGTAATCTCGCTTTTGACGGGTCGGATACGGATCGCCGCCAGGGTTTCGATTGTTCGTCCCGAAGTGGAAAATAATAGGATGGCTATTCGCAGTGGCTTATGTATTGCACATCTATTAAGGTCGCGATCCTAGTAACCCCTTTAATGGTATTTCGAGCATGGACCCATTACTTTCTGGCTCGTACGAAGTACCGATAGAATTAAACTCTAAGCACTTAACGCGTTGCTAGTCAGACTCCTAGTCTTTACTAATCATATTGAGCGCCATCTAGATATCCGCTAATATAAAGAAGGGGTATTGTCGACCATTTTAGAGGAGCGGATGTTTTGTTGTATTTGATATCAATCTGCGGGGGATGGGTCTAGCCTATTGACTAGGGTTCTGTCAGATATAGGGGACATCAGATGTGTTGTTTTTTTCCGCTAAGTTGCAGGTGCTTGTTGCACGCGTGCAGCTCTAAGTAGTTTAGCCACGGAGCATATATAGGCCGATCATTAGGTGACCTTTCCGTATATGGGGCGTTACGCACCCCCCAGCTAACTGACATACCCCCTTAACGCTTTAAAGTATTTACCGCGTTAATCGTTACACTTTATTACTTCCTAAAGCCATAATTATCTATTCTACCTTTTTCCGGCAATTAAGTCCTTTTAATTAACTAATTCTTCGTCCGAAATCTTTTTTAAAGCTTTCCTCCGCCGGTTTAAAGCTTTTATAATATTTATTAATTTTAATTACTTTTTAAAATATTTAAAAGCTTTTCGTAATAAAACTTTAATTAATCCGTTAATTAATATATTATTAATAAATATATAATTTATTTTAATTAAATGTTTTTATTACATTTTATGCAAGGTCGAATGGGTTCAAGCCTTATTTTCCAGGCTGAGCCAAATATACAGAAAATCATTACACGATGTAATTTGCACGATAGATACTATACCCAGTACCTTCGAACACGATGACTGATTAATGGTTTTTACGGTTAGGATAGATTGATACCTTAGTTCCATAGAGCCTCATTTTAAAGCCGATTGATGCGTAGTTGCCGATAAGCTTCGACCCTGGTGAACCTTATGCCCGTTGGTTCTACGGTTCGGCAGGGTCAGATAATATAACTTAAAAGATGTTAAGCTTTATGCGGTAAACCTTAAGGATAAACCTTAACGGTAAACCTTAAAAATAAATCTTAAAGATAAACCTTAACGGTAAACCTTAAGGATAAACCTTAAAGATAAACCTTAAAGATAAATTTTAACGGTAAACCTTAAAAATAAACCTTAAAAGCAAACCTTAATAATAAACTTTAACTGCGCCGTATTACGTATAAAAGGCCGGCATCTTTCCGAACCTTCGCCAGTCTTACGGTTAAAAATGTTAAATATCAATTAAAAAAAGGCTAAAAATTCTAATCTCGATCGTTTTTACGTTTTTTCGAGTTATTTAAGACAGTATGCCGCGTAAATCCGAATATACGATACCGGTAATCCGTAACCGCAAGATTTCTACAGAAACTGTCGTTTTAACGGTACATAATTCGTACAAAATTACCGGACGGGCTAAAACCATCGACACCATTATCGATTTCAAAAATCTTTCCCAAAGTAATCGACTTCGATTGTTAATTTTCGGATACGATTTAATTCGCGAAAATAACGAAAATCGATTTTTGCAAAAATATATGGCGGAAAATATAACGATCATGAGCAAAGTATTGGCGAAACTGGAAAGGGAACTGGAAGGGAAAGGCGGTAACCGGCTTAACAACTTCGAAGTTCAGATTATGGAACGATACATGCTGGAGGACTACGAGCGATGGTTTGCCCGGCTGCTCCGGATTGCGAAGACCGTCCAGAATTTCGACAAGAATCGACGCGGATAGGAACGGGATAAGGCAGTCTGCGAAAGGGATGGGTTTAGTAAAGCCTAGGAATTAAGGTAGTAATCTATCATTTTATCCAATTTTGTCTACACGGTTACGTCTCCTCTAGGGAGAGAAAAATTATTATAAATTTTTATTTCTTATAAAGGTATACCGTTTTTAAATTTATTAAATTAACTAATCGACGAAGTTTTAATCTTTTTTTTATACGCAGTAATAATATCGTTTACGAAAAAGAAAAGAAATATCCTTTAACGGATAAAGTAATAAAATTCGTACGGAACGGAACTAAGTTTTAAATCCTTTAATATGCTAGTAAATTTTTTTTTCATAAAGCAAAGGTAATTTTTTTAATTTATATAATACCTTCCTAATTAAAAATTTTTTTTTTATATTATAAATAACTTAAAAATATTTTTATATATACTTTATAAAACAAATTTGCATTAACGAAAACGTTTATAACGTTATATTGCTTTAACTTTAGGTTAAACTTAACCGTAATAACGATTAAGGTTCGAAACGACCTTTTAATAAATATAAATACGTATATATTGTTATAAGCGTTTTTTAGTTATTAATTGCTTCGTATAACGAAACGGGCTTTATATTTTTATAACCAGTTATATTTATTAAACTTATAAACGTATACCTATATATACCTTAAAACTTATTTTCCTTTAACAAAAAACTGATTAACGGTTTTTTAAAACTTTATTTTTTATAACTTTATAAATAAGCTGTTTCGGCTTTACGAAATATCTTTTTTAACGGGTATATATTTAGTTTTTTATAGTTTCGCGGCGGTAACGGTAAATTTTGCCTATATATCCGGCCCTGTAACCTAAATATTATACGTATTATTATTATAAAGCCTTTCCGATTAAGGTAACGTACGTTTCGAAATTTTATTTTTCTTAAACTTCCGCAATTTACCGGCCGGTTATTACGCGTACTTATACAAGATCGAATGGGTTCAAGCCTTATTTTCCAGGCTGAGCCAAATACACAGAAAATTATTACACAATGTAATTTGTACGATAGATACTATACCCAGTATTTTCGAACACGATGACTGATTAATAGTTTTCACGATTAGGATAAATTGATACTTTAGTTCCATAAAGCCTCACTTTGAAGCCGAATGCGTGGTTGCCGATAAGCTTCGACCCTGATAAATCTTATGCCCGTTGGCTGGTTCGGCAGGGTCAAATAATATAATTCAGGAAATGTTAAGCTTTACACAATAAACCTTAAAGATAAACTTTAAAGGTAAACCTTAACGGTAAACCTTAAGGATAAACTTTAAAAGCAAACTTTAACAGTAAACCTTAAAGATAAACCTTAAAGGTAAACCTTAACGGTAAACCTTAAAAATAAATCTTAAAAATAAACCTTAAAGATAAACCTTAAGGATAAACCTTAAAAATAAACCTTAAAGGCAAACCTTAACGGTAAACCTTAACTGCGTATAAAAAGCTGGTATTTCGATCGTTTTTATAACTAAAAGGGAAATGTTAATACGATAACCAGGTAAAAAGTACTTAGCACTAAACCATTTTTTCGAATTACCTAAAACAACATATTGCGCAAATTCGAATATGCGATACCGGTAATTCGGAACCGCAGAATTTTTACAGAAATCATTTTATTAACGGTATATAATTCCTACCAAATTTTCGGACGAGTTAAAACTGTCGACATTACTGTCGACCTAAAAAATCTTTCCTAAAAAGATCGACTCCGGTTTTTGATTTTTGGATACGATTTAATTCGAGAAAGTAATGGTAATCGATTTTTGCAAGATTATATGCCGAAGAATATAACGATTATAACGGAATTATTGGCGAAATTAGAAAGGGAAAACAATAACCCATTTAACAACTTCGACGTTCAGATTTTGAAACGGTATACGCTGGAGAACTACGAACGATGGTTTGCCCGGCTGCTCCGGATTGCGAAAACCGTCCAGAATTTCGACAAGAATCGACGTGGATAAAAGCTGCGAAAGGGATGGGTTTAGTGAAGCCTAGGAATTAAGGTAGCAATCTATCATTTTATCCAATTTTGTTTACACGGTCAGGTTTTCTTTAGGAAGAACGCGTATTCATAAAATAAATTATTTATTTTGCATTAAATATAACTTTTTATATTTTGTAATTGACTTTAACAACATTTTTATAATACGGAATGTATGGGAAAATAATTTCGACCCGTAAAATACCTTCGTTTTTTACTGTTACCCTAGGTTAAATAATATAATAAAAGCCTAAAACTGTTTTTATTTTTTCCATCGGCGTAATAATCGTAATAATTATCAAGATAAACGTTAATAACGGTAATAATTTAAAAAACGAAAATAGTTCGAACATGACGGCCGTATAAAGATAAGTAATTTTATACAAACAGGTTTATTCTTCCCTATACCGTACGTTTTTTTCGACGCTTATGCTGTTTTAGAACTATTTTTCCTATCCAGCCGGTAATTAAATTATTCCGCTTAGGTTTTTATTTTCCTTTTGTATATAAAATAAATAGCTATTAGCCTAATTAAATATTTTTACTTATCTAAATAATTTCTGTAACTTATTTTCCGTAATATAGAAAAGGTCGTTTTTAAGGTTTTTAATATTACCTGAAAAAGTAGCTTTTTCGCTAAACTATACGTTTCGAATAGCAATAACCTTATTAATTAACGGGTTCCAGATTTTGTAAATATTCGTAAATTGGTAGCCGACGAAGTAGCCAATTTATGCTTTAGGATTTAGCTTTTAAAGTTTTTGTTAAGGATTACTTGGATAATAATAGGGATGACAGAATAATAGTAAGATATCACGGCTGTTAACTTAAGGTTCTTTACGTGTTACGAGTAACCCTGTATAGGATACGTATAACTGTGTAAAGGTGTAAAAGTCTGGATTTCGTATATTATCGAAGATTACGTGGGGATATATAGGTATATATGTACGAGGAGCAGGCAAGTATGCCCGGACCATTGTAACCCTTAACAAGTCCCCCCTTTATACCAAAAAAAAAACCGTATAACGTACGGTACCATGGCCAGGAAATACGGCCAGATGGTTTAAAATAACTAATTAAGGTAAAAAAATTAACGCCCATATTTTAATCCTTATATATGTAAAAACAACCGCAAATTCTAAAACCCTTGCATGTCCTTATAAGCGTGCATTGCTTAAATCCTATGCAATAATTCCAACGCAATATCCGAAAACCCTAACCATTTTTCTAGGATAGCTGTCGTTAGATTTACTTTTGTAAAAAAAATGCTTTCGATTATATCCAGGCGGCGCTAGATAACGGTCAAATCGTTAATAATACCGGATAAAAGTTTTTTGTTAGCCTTAACGGCTAAATTTACCTCTTTTTCGACATTCTGGATAGCTTTATTAATCTTGTTGTTAATTTTGTCCTCGATAGCTTTGTAAATAGTATCGGCATCGACAGGAGTAACGTTATCAACGTTATAAAAGCCCTTTTTTTCGAACTTTTTATTAATGGTATTGATGTTTTTCTGGAGTAAAAAGATAACGAAATGCATAGCGGAGTTGTTGCCGACAATGGCGTTACTTTTCTTGGTATTAAAGGTAACCTGGTATAAGTTAAGGTATCTTATTTTTGCGAAATAGCCGCTAATGCTACCGTTTAGGTAGCTTTTCAGATTGCAAAATCTAATAGTTAAAATGGCCGTTTTGGCTGGCAGTTTGCCATCGTAAACCTTTTTGGATTTTTACATGTTGTATACCTGTTTTACGCGATCTTTAACCAATTTAACGTAAAGGTATCCAGCATAAATCTTGGTACTGTTTTTAGCGACGAACTTATTAATTTCTTTGGTAACCTTAGTTATTAAACGGGTATCGTAAGCGTATTCCTTGCTAATACGTATAAGGTAAGCTTTTATTCCGGTTTAGCTATCGGATTTTTCGTCCTTTTCGTTATATACGTTTGTAACCTTTTGTTCGGTACTTTTGGTTAACTTACGTTTCGCCTTTTTGGCCGTTAAAAGCGTTATGGTAAACGGAAAACGTTTTTTGGCGGTTTGCTTTAGTTATTAGGTTAAGGATAGCTTTTTTCCTGCAAAAGTGGATTTCCGAGCTGGCATTGGCGTAATATTAGGAAATTCGGTATCGGTATTTATTAAAACGTGCTCTTTTACTTAAAAATCGGTAAAGTTACTTAGGCTGATATCCGTATCCTTATCGTTATTACTATCATAGCCGGTTATGTTAGGATTAAATCGATTAATAATCGTAAGTGCCGATTTTTTTGCGAAGTTATTTACCGCTTTATTAAGCTTAGCGCAGTCCTTATTAAAAATAACGGCTTAATTGATTTGTTTAACATAAAGGTCCTTATCCGAAATTTCGGATAAATCGTCGACGACGACTTAGGCATTAAGCGAAATAATATCGTCCTTTTAAATTATTCCTTCGCTAAAAGTAACCGTTTTCTCGGTTGAAAATACTTGGTTTAAAATAATATTAAACGAATTGAAAAATTAAAAGTAATTTTCGCCTTTTTTAACGATGGTATTATTTTAGATTCCGGCAGGAAAACTTAATTTAGTAATAACGACTATATCGACCTGCTCGACGAATTTGCCGTTATCTTAACTATTAAAACTGTTTTCGTCCTATTTATCGTTATCGTTATTATTAAGTTAGTTATCGTTCGCGGTTTTAAATAGGTTGTCGTTTATAAACATAAGTACGTTAAAGCGATTAATTTGTTCGTTTTTATTATTATTAAAGGATTAAAAGTTCGAAATAGTATTAAAAGCAATTTTTTTGTTTGTTATAACGGAATTATAATTTGTCTAATTACCTTTAGGTAATAAGTTAAACGGATTTTTTGTTAAAAGTAACTAAATGTTTGTGCAAAGTTGCGAACGATTACCGATTTATATAAGAATTGTTGATAATCGGCGGTAAGAAAGAAAAAAAAGAAAGGGTGGAAATTTTTAGTAGAAATTGCCCTTTTATAGTTAGAAAATTTCTGATATCGACGATGTACAACTTCCTAATAACGTAAGATTTTTTAAAAAAGGTGCGAACAGCTTTATAGTGTAAAATAAGTATAACGTAAAATTGGTTAAAGTTAACAAGAAAATAATAATATTTAAATACGGAAGATATATAAAAAAAGTTATTAATAGGATTAAACGATAGATAAAAGGGAATACTTAACGACTTTAATAAGATATATAGAAAAGATGTAACGAATATTAATAATTATCTTTTATTCGGTTTTTCCCTTTTTATGTCGATAATAAATGCAATTACGTATTTATCATTTATTATCTTAATACCGTTAAGGCGGATTAAGTCCTTTTTTCAGATATTTATTTAGCTAATTAATTAAGTACTTTGCCTTATATTCGGTAACGGTTTTCTTAGCCGTTATAAGAAGGTCTTTTTTAGTATGCCATTCGTTATCCTTCGTTATATGTTTTATTTATCTAACGAAATATTTAACGGATGGGTTCTTTCTGTACTAACGAATTCGCCGGTCTACGATGCTGTCGATTTCCTATTTCTGTACGTTACCTTTTACGGCCATTAAGCCGGGCTTAGTATTTTCTCGTTTAAATAGATTTTTCCCTTGCTTTAGCTTGTACAATTATGTTACCGAAACGATAAGGTAAACTTTTTAACTGGTAAGGAAATTTAGCTTATATGCTTAATTTCTTATTTGCTCGAAAATCTTGAACGGACCGGCTTAAATAGGCGATTATTTCCGTTTAGGTTACCTAGGTAAATGGTATCCCTAGTGCAGCCTAAGGTATACTGTTTCGCCCGTTTTGAATTCCGTCTAGATATGCTGGTTATCGTATTTCTTTTTCGCAAGCATATTAGTAAGGTCGGCTAGCTATGCAGCTTTTTTAACATAATTCTTTCGTACGATATTTATCGCTTTTTCCGAAATTACCGTTATTTTTTTCGTTTAACATATTTAAAGTTAACTTAAGTTAAAATCGAAATATTAATTCATTAAAGGATCGCTTTATTATAACCGCCAGGGAATTATTTAAATAATATTGCAACGCGGGTATTATATTCGTTTATAAAACGTTAAGATTCGTAGCTATAAGGAAACGTATAGCGATTTTAACGGTTTAATTCTTCCTTTCGGATAATCCGTCCGTTTATAAATAATATGCTGTTAAGAAAAGTAATTTAATACCCAAAACGTTAAATATCTTATTCCATAAAGCAGATGTAAACTTTGGATTTTTATCGCTGATAATGGTAATAAATAACCCCCAATCGCAGAACTGTAATATTTTTAACGTTATTATTACCTAATCCTTGGTCGTATACCGCGTATTACCGGGTATTAATAACGATTTCTTGCTAGATTTGTATAAGATAGTACATAAATTATCTAACGTATTATACCTTATTAATTGTAAGACGGTTTCTGATAGGAAATGAGGATGATATTCTTAAGAGAAAGATGTCGTAGGACAATTTTAGTAGCGAGCTAAATACATAGATCAGGTCACCTAACCTATCACCCGTCTGCAGGTGTCCTAGCCTGTCACCTGCCTTTAGGTATCCTGCCCAAAAGACCCGGATTTGTGCAACAAGTGCTCCTCCGGCAAAGAAAAAACGTCCCGTTCTTTTATGTTCCTGTCCTAGCTATCGTTCCTAGTTAATTTCTGTCCCAATTAAAGGTCGCATCTCGTTCCCTATCAAAAGGTCGTATTTTAATCCTAAATAAATAATCTTTTTCGTTTCGCCAAAATGGAACCTTAAAGAAACATTTCCTTTTATGGCAGTAACTTAGGCCTTTCCTTATTTTATATGTCCTGTTTAATTTATTCCTATAGCGGTAACCCTATATTCTTTTCGCTTTAAGGGTCGGATTAGGCATAATCCTTTTATAATTCCCGTAAAAAAGGAAAAATCGTAAAAGGTTTCGTCCTTATTATAATCCAAAAAAAAATTTACAAGCTTAGGTATTATCTTATATTATGTTATTTTCGCTTTCCTAAAGGTTCCGCGTTTAGGTAGTTTCAAAAAGATTAAACGTCGCCGGACTTTTTAAAAATGCAATTTCGGATATTTTTTAGTCGAACGATTGTTTGGGTATATATGCTGTACCTTGTTATAAGGAAATCGTTATAAATGTATCTTGCATAATTTTTACCGTTTATTTAGTTTCTGCAAAATCTTAAATTAATTTAATTTAAAGTTTTTCCAGTTTTTAATTTCGTATAACGTACCACACAAGTAAACGGCATACACAAGTGAGCGGCACACTTTTTAGCACCTCGCAACAACAAATTCAAATAACTTAACCACAATACATCGCATTGATTAAAATCAATCGGATTCTTTTTCGCTAGACGTATCTACAACTTCTTTACAAGTACGCGCATTATGCCCGGGCTTCCCGCAGATGCTACACTTCCGTTCCTTGGTCTTAACCCTCTTTCGACGACCCCCTCCAGCTGCTATTGGCTGCATTTTTTCACTACTTCCTTCTTTTTGGACCAGAAAAGCTTGTCCCTTTTATATAATAAGTGTTCCTCCTTTTTGAAAACGTTTATTTTTAATCCTGTAACGTTTGTTCAAAATATGGTTTATTTCGCGTAATTGGGCAGCTTCTTTCCGGAAAAGAACATTTTCGTACAAAAGCAATAAGTTACTTTTGGTTAAAAAATTAACCGATTTAGCCATTTTTTTAAACGAACCACCCTATTGGTTTCCAATCTTTTTTTGCAAATAACGTTTTTGCCTCGTTATTTCCTTAATATTCCTAGGGGTTTTCGCGGGCGGGGAACGAATGGAACCGGCGGAGGTCAGCGGGGAGACGGTCGGCGTAGGCATAACTGGAAAAACCTCCAATTCGGAAAGAACGTTATTGGGATTAAATGGAATAAGACCAGCTTTTGCAAATCCAGATTTAATGTTATCGGACGTCATAGCAGCTTGGAACGCGTCGTAAAACCCGGCAAGGAAATTTTCTTTGGCAATATAGGTATAATAACGTTGTATTAAGTTTTCGATATAACGCGAATATACGCGTTTCAAAACAAAAAAACAAGATATATCAAAAAGTTAAAGCCGATACGAAAAATGCGCGGGCATATAAAGCGTAATAATATTATTATTGGCGCAGTATTTTTCGAATTTTATCGAATAATGGCTTTCGTAGCCGTCGAGGATAAGGAAACGTTTCGAACTTTTC
Organism: Monosporascus sp. mg162; assembly: GCA_004155945.1. NCBI lineage: Eukaryota > Fungi > Ascomycota > Sordariomycetes > Xylariales > Monosporascus > Monosporascus sp. mg162. The sequence continues at coordinate 104,217 of QJNY01000224.1, forward strand.
GTACGCGTCCGAATATGCTTATTAAAATGCTGGATTTATTCGAGACCTAATTTATTTATTATCCAGCTATTATTACTTAATGCGATCTTTTAATCGGCTGCTGGCAGTAAGTTATTACGGTATTAAAACCTAAAATAATTTTTCCTTACCATGATAATAAATAACGGTACAGCCTAACTTTGGGAATTAATAACCTGGATAATTATAACTTATTCTTTATTCTTTTATTGCGTTTATTTAAGTTTTTTACGTTTTTTGGCATTAGTAATTACCATGTCCGTTGTTATAAGAAGCCCTATTAAAAATCCAATTTCGTCGAAGTTGTAAATATCCTTTTCTGCGATGCCATACTTTGCGGTAATGGCCCGAACAAGCTTAAACTATTTGCGAAACGTTTCTGGATTTTCGTATAGGACCCGTTAATAATCGATCTTCCGATTTAAACGCGTCTGGAGTTTTTTTTGCCGTTTAACAAAGTTCGACGCCCAGTTAATTCCAATTCGTTCCGGGACGCGTTGGACTAGCAGTAAATTGGCTATATCTTTAACGTGCTAAAGCCGGACAGGAAACGCTCGCGTATTTAAATTAAGGATTCGGTCGACAATCGATTTTTCTTCGGTCGCCGTCAATCTTCGCATAAAAGGGTTAATATCGGCTCGGGCGCGTCGACCGTTATATCGCATCTTTAAGGTAAAAAATAGAACTTTATAAATAAAACCAAGCTTTTTATAATTAAGTTTCGGGTTTCGTTTTTTAGCTTAAATGGCTAGGCCCATTTTCGCTTCTTTTGTAAGGCGCTCCATAACGTTGGTGTTGAATAATGGACGATTGAAGATGAGTAGCTGGAATGGCTAAGAAAAGTGTACCGCTTACTTATGTGTGCCGTTTACTTGTGTGGTACGTTATAAGATTGTTAAATTTTATTTTATTATTAGTTAACCGTAATAAACAAAGCTTTTATTTCGGCCTTAAAACGTCCGTATTTAGTTTGGAAATTATTCGCGTATCCGTTGAGGGTCGTATTAAAAACTATAAAAAAGTCGGTATTTTTGATATAGTTAAGCAATTAAACGTTAAGGTTAGTTTGGGTTATAAATCCTGTAATCGGTTTATATTAATTAATAAACGTAGTAACTTTGGAATCGAAATTCTTTTTAAGTAAGGTGTTTTACTTAATTAATTGGGCTTTAAGATTTACGTAGTTTTTATCGTATTCGAACTGTTTATTAATAAGGTTTATTAAGGTTATTACGTTATTCTTAAGTATAACTATTACCGTATTCGGAAAGTTGTTATTATTATGGCTTTCGAAATTATGTTATTTTTTGGTCCAAGGGCCGATATTTCCGTTTAATTGCGATTATAATTTATTTTTCTTTTTTAAAATGGCGGTAACGGTGTCGTTAGCTGCTTTAAATACGTTATAGGCGGGGAACGTAATAAGTATAACGTCTTTTCTTTTTCTTTTATTATTTAACGTAGATGCAGTTAATTGTTAAGTTTTTAATCGGGTATTTCGGTTTTTTTTCATAACGTCGATAACCTGCTTATATTTAATATTATTTTTGTTACAGTATCGCTTTTAGTATTTTGGGATAATACGTTTATTTAGGGAAATTATAATTTAACCTGCGTTTGTTTAACGTAATTTCTGGGATAGCGTCGTTGGTTAGGTACCAAATCCGTATCTTGGGTTTCCGTAAATACGGAGCATTTTTAGATTAGCTTGGTTTAGCAAAAGGTATTTAGGTTTTACGTCGTTTGCTTAACTTAAGTCGTATTTTTCCTTAATTACTTTTTTAAAGGTAGTTTTAACTTTTATCTAAAGCGTTGTATTAACGAATTGCTGCTTTAATTTAATTTTAGCGGTTATTTTAAGGATATCGTAAAGTGAAACTTTTTAGAAAAAGGGGTAATAGTAAATAAGTAACTTTATTTAATCGTTTAATATCGTAACGTCCTTTATTATTATACTGTCGGCGGGATTAATTTTTTTATATTTATTATCCTTTTGATCCGGTTTTGCTATAGCGTTTATATTCGGAATGTTAATAAGCTTCCGCCATTTTTTCCCGACGGCCTTCGCCTGTTTGGTTTTTTCGGATTCGGTAACGACGCCGTTTTTTCCGTAATCGAAGTTATTTTAAGGAAAACTTTTATCGTTTATGTTTTGTAATTTGCTTATGTTAATAGATAGTCCGGAAAGTTTGTTATAAATAAAATGTGCTATAAATGCGACGTAAGCGACGGTAGATACGGTTTGCGCGAAATCCGCTTTGCATTTTTTAAAGTATTTAAATCCAGAAAATAGGATATAGGAAGTAAAGGATAAAAACGGGTCAAAAACAAAAGGATATTAATACTGGATCGAAAATATTAATTAGAAATAATAATTGCAATAATAAAAAACCGGAATAGGTAATAAATAATTGTAAAGGTAAGTATGTTATAAAAAAATAGGGTTAAACCGCCGACGAGGTTTAATTTTGGTAGTTACCTTTTTTTGTTATAAGTTAATTAAAAGGCTTAACTAATAACTATACCTCGATATTCGTTTTAAAAATAATGTTAATTATTTTCTAATTTTGTAGCGTATTTTTTATCGTATTATTTAAGGAAGCTTCCGGTTTCTTAAATGCTTTAATCTTAAGCTTTGCTAATATAAGTTTATATTTTCTGTCGTATCTATATACAAGCTTTGTTGCATTTTATATAAAGATCTTCTATAAGTACTATTAATTTCATTTAACGTTATAACCTTTCCACTTAACGAAATATTTAAATATCGGTTTTTACCTTTGCTAATTTATTCGTTTTTAAAGTAATTTCTTAATTTTATAAGATTCCTATTTTTCGTTATTTCCTTTTACGTATATTCGTCCTAGTTTAGAACGTTTTTTACGGAATTGATCGTAACCTTTCGGAGTTTTATATAGTTATATTACGGATACCGTTTAATATATTTTCTAATATCCGGGAAAGTTAAGTTCGTACGTAAAGTTTCTGATTTGTTTAATAATTGTTAAAGGCCTTATTCGTTGTTATAATTATTTACAAAAGAGCTTTTTTGGTAAATAATAACCGTAATATAAACGTAAGTAAACTTTATGCCTAACGTTAAATTAAAATAACGTATGCTTAAGGTCGTATTTTAATTTAGCGTCCGTTAACGCGAAATCGATTGTTATTTATGCTTTTTTTTAAATATAAGTTCCTTATAATTTCAAAGTTTATTATTATTTGCGGGATTTCGAAGGAAAATATCGTTAATGCCGGCTTAAATCCGAAGATAATTTCGTTAAAAGATCGATTTAATATGGCGGACTTTACGTTATTAAGATTATGTTATAATGCCGGTATTAAATTTATTTAAAAGTCGTTTAAAGCTGTAATATAATACTTTATAGCTATTTTAACGTCTTGATTTTTTCGTTCGTTTTAACCGTTCGCCTAGGTGTAATACGCCGTCGTAAAATTTAATTTCGTTTTAAGGCGGGAAAAAAACGTTTGCCAAAATTTAAATAGGAATTTCGGGTTTTGGTTTAATATAACTTTTCGCGGGACGCCTTAATCGTAAAGGATAAATACGCGGAATATAATTAATATTTATTTTTTTGCCGTATATTTCGTATATCCAAAAATAAATATAGTTTTTTTACTAAATTTGTACGTAATCGTAAATATAAAGTCGTACGTTTAGTAACAGGGTATATTTTAAAACGTATTTGCGCTAAATATTTCCGGCAGTTTAACGATAAAATCTTAAGATATTTTATAATAAGGTATCGGTTTTGCTTCAATCGGGCGTAATAACTTAAATATCTTAAATTTATCCGTTTTGTTTTAAATATATTAAAGGTAATATTTAACGTAATTAAAAAGCTTCCTAGTAAAAATATAAATATTAACTTTTTCGAACTTGCGGATTATCCGCGCGGGTCCGAAATAATATCTTTAATTGTAAATCATTTCGAAAAGATCCTTATAATAGTTATCCGGTATTACGAGCTTTTGTTAGTCTTTAAATAAGATATTATAAAGTAATCCATTCCTTAAAACGAATCGGAATCCTTTTTTTTTAAAACTTATTAATGTTTTTTATGTATTTTAAGCGGTTTTTAAGCAATTTACGTTAAACTTTTTAAAACCTTTTAATCCTTCGTAAAAGCTTTTGTTTAATACCGTTATGTTCCGACCGAAGCCTCTCGACGATACGGATTATGCGCGGGTTCGATATATATCCTGCGATAATTTTGGCCTTGTATTTAGGGTTTATGCCGATTTCCGTTATGGTATACCCGAAGTTATCCGCGATATCGTCGAGCTCGCTTTTCGTCGGATTATTTGCTTTTTGTTAATCCTTTTTATCCTAGCATATAAAGAGCCTAGATAACGCATTAAGGATAAGATTTATTTTATTAAAAATATATTTAACGTTTAATTTAAATTGTTTAAGATATATTAACGTTGTTATTAAATGTAAGTTTATTTTAACGATATTTACAGAATGTAAGTTTTTCTGGTTAATAACTTTTCGTATCGTTTTATAGTTCGTAAGTATTACGACGTTTTTCCTATAGGATTAAAGCTAAAATTATAATTATTTGCATGCTTAAATTAAGCATGCCATTTTAAATTCGGTTGCTTCGTATTTTTTTTCCGTTTTGGTAACAACCTTACTTACGTATATTATAACCTTTACGTCGTTTAAAAATATAAGTCCTTTATTTTAAGAGATTTTAAAATAAAAGAATTATGGCCGTAAAACCGCGTTTTTGCGACGTATTTATTTTAAGAAAGGTTTAGCGGTATGGGTTTTAATATACGAAATATTTTCCGTTATTTAGCGCGTTCTGGATTAATTTAAAGCTTTCCTTTTTTTAGGAAATAGATTTTTATATTTGTAACGTTATCTATTTTTGCCGTAATGTTATGTTAACCTTGGGCAAATTGCCTGTTTGACGTCCGGCTGTTAATATATCCGTTTTTCGTTTTTAAAAAGGTTCCGCCTTTTGCTAATATTATAGGACGTATTTTCGAAGTTATGTTATTATGCCGAAATATATCTCGAGGTTATGTAATAAAGTAAAAATTTAAGTTTCCTAATAGCTTTTGTTTTATCCTGCGTAACGGATATCCCCAGACCGTCGACCTTGAATCCAAAAAAACGGATAAACGAATATTTATAAAATAACTTCGTAAGGTTTAACGTTAGGCCGATTTTGGCAAATATGCCTAAGATAGCATTTAAATAACGGATATAGTTTTCTTTTGTATCGTTGAAAATAACTATATCGTTAATATATATGCAGGCAAAGTTTTTATACGGTTAAAAACGTTAATCTATAAACCGCTATACGTATACCGGGTTATGTTTAAAGCTTATAAAAATAACGTTAAAAATTTCGAACCCGCGTAATAATATAATTACTATACGGTTCCGATATTTAGGATAAATAAGCAACTGGTAGAAAAATGCCGTAACGTTTAAAACCGAAATAACCTTTTTTTTCGGATATATAAAAGGATATTATTTTGGCTTGATATTAAATAGATATCCGGGATTATTATGTCGTTTAGCGCTTTTAGGTTTACTATTATTTGGTCTTTTTTTTTGCCGTTTACCATTTTTCAAACGACGAAAACCGGATATTCAAAAGGTATAGGTTTTTTTATTTAATTTAGTCGTTTTTTTAATGCATTTTGTTAAAGGTTTTGTTTAGGTATTTCTGGTTTTTTATCCCGGGTCGGTAATATTTTATACGGATACGTTACTTTTATTAACCTTCGACTAGATTTATCTTTATTTTATTCTGGTCCGGCATATTTATTGTGCCTTTATTTTGCTATACGTCGTATTTTTCGAATATGTTTTTAATCTTTTTAGCAAAAATAACTTTGGTTACGGCTATTATAATTCCGTTCTTTGTTTATATTTCTGGTTTATCTGGTAATTTTGTAAGGTTTTAAACGGATTCGTTTTTGTTCTTTTTTTCGAAATAAAGGTCCGAACGTATATTATTGTTACAAGAATAGGGGTTCCTGTCTGAAAGAAGCCAAGTTCTTGGAGGTTAGCGCGGATGCGGCTAAACTTCGGGCCAAGGAAAGACTTGGCTTTCGACGTGATCTAATTGATCTAAGTGATCTGGCAGATCACTTAGATTACGTAGATCCGCGACATACTTACTGCGGAATAAAAGGATATATAACGGTTAAAAAATCTTTATGTAAATAGCATTTACTTAATTTCGCTCCTTAATTATTAATCTAAGCTTTCAGTTAAAGGTACCGTTTTTAAATTAAAAGAAAAGTCTGTAAACTTTTTTAACAAACAAACTATTAAATTATTTTTCGCACTATTGTTACTTGTAAATTAAGACCCTATTTCGGATACTGCTTATACCTCTAGGTAGATATATAACAAGTTCGTTATATTTTAATAGTTTCTTAATTAATAGCCGACGAATAATTTAAGGTTTAGTTAAACATAAGCTTTCTTAAATGCCGTAAAAACGATATTACAGGACGACGTTTAGAAAACAAACAGCATATTCGATTATTATTATTAGTTAATAAGGGATTAATAACCAGATTAAACGATTTACTACCTATTAAAGAAATTTTTTCCCTGATCGATAATATAATACCCCCCTTTACTTAATCTTAAGGAGAACCTTTTTTTTTTCAGCCCTTATAATAACCCGCCCCAGTAAAAGATACCATAAAAGTTTATGGATCTAAAGCGGAAAAAGAGGAAGAAAACCGGCCGACAAAACAAAAGGGTAAAAAAAAAGAATTTATTATTAACGAGAAACTGAACATCCTTGTAAGAAAAGTTAGAATCTTGAAAGATAAAAATGCTAAACTTATCTGATAGTAAAGATTTTTAACCTTGCCCTTATTTAAAGCAAACAAGACCCGCGAAGGCATTATCCCCTTTCCCAGTTACCATAAAATGCCAAAGGTTAAGGGTTATAAACTAACCTTTCCGAAATTTTATAATGGAACTATAAACGTAAAGGGATTTTTAATCCAGGCCAGATTTTACCTTAAATTTTATAAAAATTTTTTGACGGAGGATTACTAAAAGGTAATGGCTATTTTTTAGCTGCTTGCTAAAAAAGTTTTCTTGTGGTTTAAACCTATTATAAACGATTATCTTATGAATTACCTTAATTAATTTTTCGACTTAACTAATTATATTTTCGGCAACTATAAACATTTTAAGGAAAAAATGCGAACTTTATTTGGGGATTCCGATAAAGAATAGTATGCGGTCGAATAATTGCATTTTCTTCAGTAAACCAAATCAGTAGCCGAATATGCGACTAAGTTTAATCGCTTCGTATTAATTTCCAGTTTCCCAAAAAGCGCATTGTTTTATCCCTTTTATAATGGCCTAAAATTGCAAGTTAAGGACGAGATATACAAAGTACCCAAGACTGGCCCTTTCCAGGATTATATTAACAAAATCATTATTACCGATCGACGTACCTTCGAAAGGTACTTGGAGAAAAAAAGATTTAACAAAAAGAGAAATAACCAAGGTTTAAGCAGTAAATTCCAAAGGGACAAAATTAAAGGTAAAACCTAAAAGGAAGTAAGTATTGCTTTAAAGAAGCCTAAAAAAAATAAGTTAAATGTTAAATGTTTTAACTGTGGCAAGAAAGGCTATTACAAAAGCGAATGTTGCTTTTTAGCAAAGAGGGATTTCAGGAAAGGAGGGATTTTTTAACCCTAGAAAAAGGTTAAAATGGCCGAACAAAAGTTAAATAGTGAAAATAAAAAGGAAAAAGAAGTTAGCTTTACTTCTTTCTAGCAAGAATTCATTATTGCAATTACATATTACGAACAAAATGGCGACCTAAAGTATAAGCGTTACCAGATTTATCAAAATCGAACAATTAAAGCCTGCAGATATTATCCCGGACAAAAAACTTCCAGAATAGTAATAGGGCTAGGATATATTTGTTATTTGGATAAATAGCGTTGCAAAATGCATAATAAACATAGCTAGTTACGCCTTAATATAGTGATATATAATTCAACGCCTTTAAAACCCCGTAAGGCCCCCGAAGATAAGAAACTAACTTACCCGAATATTATAGATTCAAAACTAGTTCATAATTACGACCTGCTTTATTTCTTTGCATGTTATTACGATAACTGCTTAACTTACCTCCGTGCTAAGGAAGATAATAATTATTGGCCCGGATGGGATAAAAAAACGCTTACCGAACCCGACGATAAGTGCAAATGTATTAAAATTCCCAAATAGCCAAAGTACCTCCGATTTTGTTATTTACATCCCGAATCGGCTTAAAGTTAAAGAGTTATTGCATAGGGATACTTATGCTACGCCCTTATATTATGCATGATATATAAGATCTTGGACATGGAAGCCGGCCCTTTAAAGATTTTAACCCCAAAAGTTTTACCTCTAAAATCAGAACCCCTTTAAATATCGGAAGTTAAAATTTTAAGGGTTATCTGCCAAATTGGCCAAAGAAAATGATATACCTGCATAAACGACAAATATACGAAACATGCAGTTAAGAAGGCCCGAAAATGGAAACGCCTTTTAGCTAATAAAACCAACAAGTTAAAAAATTATACTGGCTTTCGAAATTAAGTGTTACAAGAACAGGGGTTCTTGTCTGAAAGAAGTTAAGTTCTTGGAGGTTAGCGCGGATGCGGCTAAACCTCGGACCTGGAATAACTTGGCTCTTGATATTAATCTAATGGATTTAAGTGATCTGGGTAAATTACTTAGATCACATAGATCCGCGATACATTTATTATGGAAGGTTGGATATATATATATAACGGATGAATCCTTATGTAAATAGCATCTACTTAGTTTCACTTTTTAGCTATCAATTTAAGCCTTTAATTAAAGGTACCGTTTTCCGATTAAAGGAAAAGTTCGCAAACCTTTTTAACGAATAGATTACTGAATCATTTTTTGCATTATTGTTACCTGCAAATTAAAACCCCCTTTCGGATACTGTTTATGTCTTTAGGTGGATGCATAACAGGTTCGTTACATTTTGATAATTCCTTGATTAATAGCCGACGAATGATTTAAGGCCTAGTTGGGCATAAGCTTTTTTGAACGCAGTGAAAACGATATTATAAAACGACGTTTAGAAAACAGATAGCATATTCGATTACCGTTATTAATTAGTAAGGGATTAGTAACCAAATTAAACGATTTGTTATTTATTGAAAAGATCTTTTCCTTAATCGACAATATGGCACCCCCTTTACCCGATTTTAAAAAGAACCTTTTTTCTTTTAGCCTTAGTAATAGTCCCTTTTAGCGAAGGAAATTATTGAAGTCCAGGATTTAGAAGCTGAGGAAAAACAGCTAAAAGAACAGAAAAGCAAAGAAAAAGAATTTACCGTTGACGAAAAACTGGATATATTAGTAACAGAACTTTATACATTACGACAAGAAAATGCTAGGCTTGCCCGATAGTTACGAACTAAAGAAAGGATTTCGATACTTTCCCTGTTTGGTACAAACCAAATCCGCGAAAATATAATTCCTTTTCCTAGTTATTATGGAATGCCGGAAATTAAGGGCTATAAATTAACCCTTTTAAAGCCTTATAATGGAACTACAGATATGGAAGGATTCCTGGTCCAGGTTAGATTTTACCTTAAGTTTTACGAAAATTTTTTGACGGAGGATTACCAAAAGGTAATAGTTATTTTTTAGCTGTTCGCTGGAAAAGTTTTTTTATGGTTTAAACCCATTATGAACGATTATTTTGTGAATTATCTTAACCAATTTTTTAACCTAATTAATTATGTTTTCGGTAATTACGAACACTTTAAGGAGAAAATGCGAACTTTGTTTAAAGATTCCGATAGAGAATAATATGCGATCGAACAGTTGTATTTTTTCCAGCAAACCAAGTTAGCGGTTGAGTATACGATTAAGTTTAATTGCCTTGTATTAATTTCTAATCTTTCCGAAAGCGCTTTGTTTTATCCCTTTTATAACGGCTTAAAGTCGCAGGTTAAGGACGAAATGTACCAAGTACTTAAAACTGGCCCCTTTTAGGATTATATTGACAAAATTATTATTGCAGATCGACGTACCTTTAAAAGGTATTTAAAGAAGAAAAGATTTAATAAAAGAAGAGATAATTAAAGCTTAAGCAATAAGTTTTAAAGGGACAAAACCAAGGGTAGGTTTCAGAAGGAAGTAAGTACTGTTTTAAAGGAGCTTAGGAAAGATAAGTTAAATGTTGAATGTTTTAATTGTAGTAAAAAAGGCCATTATAAAAGCGAATATCGCTTTCCAGCAAAAAGGGATTCCAGGAAAGGAGGGATTTTTTAACTTCAGAAAAAGGTTAAAATAATTAAACAAGAATTAAATAACGAAAGCGAGGAAGAAAAGGAAATTAGTTTTATTTTTTTTTCAGCGAAAATTTATTATTGCAACCATATATTACGAATAAAATGGCGATCCAGAGTACGAACGTTACTTGATTTGTTAAAATCGAACGATTAAAGCCTGTAGATATTATCCAGGACAAAAGATTTCTAGAATAGCTATAAAGCTAGGATGCATTTGTTATTTGAATGAGCAGCAGTGCAGAATATACGATGAATATGGCCAGTTGCGCCTTAATATAGTGATATATAACCTAATATCTTTAGAGCTTAGTGAGGCCCCCGAAGTTAGGAAATTAACTTACCTAGATATTATGGGTCCAAACCCAGTTTACGATTACGATATGCTTTATTTTTCCGCTTGTTACGATAATAACTGTTTAATTTACTTCCGCGTTAAGGAGGATAATAACTATTGGCCCGGATAGGATGAAGAGATACCTACTGAACCTGATAATAAATGCAGATGCATTGAAATATTTAGATGGCCGGAATACCCCCGATTTTGTTATTTATATTCCGAGTTAGTTCAGAGTTAAAGAGCTATTGTACAGGGATATCTGTATTATGCATTTATATTATGCATGGTACATGAAGTTTTAGATATGGGAGCTAGTTTTTTAGAAATTTTACCCCCAAAACCAGAACTTTTTCGGACGTCGGAAAAGAAAGTTTTAAGATTAATCTGCCAGATCGGCAAAAGGAAGTGGTTCATTTGCATGGACGATAAGTGTTCCAAATATGCAGTTAAGAAGGTTCGAGAATAAAAACGCCTTTTAGCCAATAAAACTAATAAGTTAAAAAATTACGTAAGCCCTCGAAATTAAGGTATCGAAAAGTTTTAACCTATAAGACCTTATACGAGGTAAAGATTGGATAACGTAGTTAGATTAAGATTTCTTTTTAATGTGGAGATAAAACGTTTAAAGCTATGATCGATTTAGGAGCAGAAGAAAACTTTATTTTACTATTAGTTACTGAAAAATACCGGATTTCCTGGAAATACAAGCTAAAGTTATATAAACTACTTACAGTTAACGGAAGCTTATCCAAGTATAAGAAAGGACGAATTTTTAAAGAAACAGAAAAACTTTTAGTACAAATTTAAGGATATTTAGAAAAAATCAGGCTGGATATAGCCGATATTTTAGGATACGACGTTATATTTGGAATGCCGTAGTTCCGTTCCAGTAACCTTTATATTGATTGGAAGATCCAGAAATTTATTTGGGATTGCCTTACAGTTTTTTCAAAAAAGGAGTTCCGAGAAATTTGTTATTTGATTCGAGAGGCTAGGGTAATGGACCTAACTGCTAAGGTACCCCTTGAGTATCGAAGGTTTAAAAAATTGTTTAAGGAACGAATACGAAAAGAATTACCTGACCATAATTAATAAGATTATAAAATTCCTATTAAGGAAGGATATTATCCAAAACTTTACCAGATTTATTATATAAATCCAAAAAAGGTTAAGGCCTTGTAGAAAAGTTTACAACGAGACCTTAAACGCGGATATATTTAAGAATTTAAATTTCCTGTAGGATATCCCGTTATGATAGTACTAAAAATGAAAGATGGGAAGATTCGAATTAATAGAGATAGAGATTTTATATACCGAAAAGTTTACGATTACCGATAGTTAAACGATATCATTATCAAAAATAGATACCTTTTTACTTTTATGGATACCATAAAAAAAAACATTAATAAAGCCAAATGGTTTACGGCGTTGGATTTACCAGACGGTTATTACTTAATCCGAATGGCTAAAAGCGAAAAATGGAAAACCGCTTTTAAAATAATTTATGGATTTTACGAGTATAAGGTAATACCTTAAGGACTTATTAATACCCCCGCTAGTTTCCAATATATATTAATGATTATTTTACGAAAATTCTTCGATAAGTTTATATTTGTTTACTTGGACAATATTTTCATTTACTTTGAGATTTTGGAAAAGCATAAGAAACATGTCGTTTAAATGCTAAAAGCATTTGAAAAAGCAAATCTGTTAGTACCGAGAAGAGCGTATAGTACATCCAAAAGCTAAACTTTTTAGGCTTTACTATTACTCCAAAACAAATTTAAATTTAAAATTTTAAAATAAAGGCGGTCAAAAGTTGGCCGATTCCCGATAAAGCAACTGTTATTAATATCCGTTAATTTTTGGGATTTACGGGTTACGTATGCAGCCTAATTAAAGATTTCGGAAAAATCGCTAAACCCCTAACGAATTTTATTATTAAAAAGTACGTTAGAAAAGAATTCGAATTTTTAAGGAAAGCCAAGGAAGTAATATAAATATTTAAGGACTAAATTATTAATGCCCCCATTATAAAACTACCTAACCATAACAAAAAGAAACGATTAAAAACTAACGTATTAAATAAAGCCTTAAAAGCAATTTTAAAATAATAGGAAAATAACGGAAAGTAACATTCAGTTGCTTATTACTTTAAAACCTTAAAAAATGCGGAATTACGATACCCTATCTACGACAAAGAGTTATTAGCAATTATTATGGTATTTAAGGAATAAAAACCTTACTTTAATAAAACCAAGGAACTTTTTAATATTTACTTTAATTATAAAAATCTTATTTACTTTATGATAACTTAAGACTTTAACAAACGATACGAAAATTAAATAATTTTCCTATCCAAGTTTAATTTTAAAATTTACCATATTAAAAGCAAGGAAAACATCTAAACGGATATCTTAAACCGAAAAGGAAATTATAATATCAAGGTCCCCAAACGACGCATGCAAATGCTATAACCTACAAAAGAAAATACCTTACAGTTATATAAAATATTAAAAAAACCTACCCCTAAACTTTTGGCCCAGTTCAGAAGTTCCTATAATTCTAATAAGCAGAAAAAAGTTAAATAGTTAAAAAAACAATTTAAGGACCAACTGCTGTATTACGGAAAAATTTACGTCCCAAAAGAACAACAAAAACAATTTGTCAGAAAATTTTACGAAAACCCGTTACATAAACATTAAGGAATTTTCAAAACAGCCAAGCGATTTTAGGAAAAGTACGACTTCCCGGAACTTAGAAAAACTGTCGAACAAGTAGTTAAGGACTGTAACGTTTATAATAAAACTAAAACAGTTCGCTATAAACCATACGGACTGTTACAACTTACAAAAATTCCAAACAAAACGTAAAATACCATAATTTAAAACTTTATTACCGGCTTACCCCTATTTAAGAACCCCGTTACCGAAGTCCGGTATAACGGAATATAGGTAATCGTCGATAGATTCACCAAGTATAGGTACTTCTTACCCTTTAAAGAAAATACGACAACAAAACAATTAACCTACGCGTTCGTAAAATATTATTTCGACAAACATGGAATCCTAAAAAGAATTATTTTAAACAAAAACAAATTATTTACTTCCAAATTTGGTACCAGCTTTTTTAAACAAATTGGCGCCAAATTTAAATTCTTTATAGCATATTACCCTTAAACCGATAAATAAATAAAACGATTAAACCAAACCTTAAAGCAATATCTAAAAAGTTATGTTAATTACCAGCAAAATAACTAAGTAAAACTATTTCCGTTAGCATAAATAACTTATAACATATCTATTAACGAAAACATAGGTATTTCACCCTATACAACCGTATATAAACAAAACGCAAAAACTTAACGACCAAAACAACTACTTAATAAAGCTCCAAAAATTATTTCGGTAATACTTAAAGCGGAAACGATAGTAACCAAAATCAAAACTATTTAAGCTCGTTTCAGAATTAAACTATAATTTCTTTAACAACGGATAGCTTAATACTATAACAAAAAAAAAATTAAAAAATTAATTTTATCAAAAAAAAATAAGGTTTATTTGCTACGCCAAAAACAAAATGTAACCTTAAACATTTTACAAATTAAAACCAAAAAACCTAATAACAAACTTAATTTTAAAAAATTCGGTCCGTTTAAAGTTAACAAGGTTATTTCCAGGACCAATTATCGATTATCGCTACTTAAAACAATAAAGATATACCTTATTTTCCATATTTCCCTATTAAAATTAATACCCAGTAACGCCCTGCTAAAAATAAACTTGGAAATCGAGGAAAACACCGACGAGTACGAAATCGAAAAAATACTAAATTTAAGAATAGTCAGCGACAAAATCCAGTACTTAATTAAATGAAAAAATTACCTATCCGAAAACAACACTTAAGAACCCTTCAAACACCTAACGAATACGAAGGACTTAATTAAAACGTTTTACCGCCAGAATCCTAACCGACCGTTTTTAACGCGGCCAAAGTTACAGGCGACAACGGTCTAACCCTCAGATCCAAACCTTCGGCGCTTTAATCGAAAAAAGCAAACGCCTTTATATTAACGTTAATCTTAAAAGCAAACCGTACTTGCTTTTCTTCCATGCGACGCTGCTCCTCCTCCAGTTTTTTTTGCTCCTTTAATTAATCCAACTTATAACCTTCCTTTAATATGGCAAAAGCCTTTTTTTTTAAAATATCTTATTAAAAACGTAAGCGTTTTAACCGATTAACGAACTTTTTTGTCCTTTTTTCGGCAAACTTTTAGTAAGCTATTAAAACGTTTTCTACTTTACGCTGCTCCTTCTGCAAACGGTCCTATTTTTCCCTTATCTTCGCTAAGAAATTCATATCTAATACGTCACAAGCCGAACGCTGGCGACGGGTGTAACAATTACAACTCGAAATGTCGACTACAAAAAAATACTTAAACTCCCTAAAACGAACATAATTGGAACAGAAAACAACTTTGGAACTAAATTTTTCGATGTAATTTACGCGGTTGTCGCAAACCTTACGCTAATTTAAACGAAGTTTTCTTTTTTCCTTTTGAATACGGCTTATTATAATAAAATCAACTGAAAAATCCCTATACTTTTTCCAATTACTAAAGGGGGTACTTACGGTTCTTATCTTTGGGACAAAAATCCTTAAAAAAGGGAAATGGTATTATAAAAATAAAGGTTCTTATTTGAAAGAAATTAAGTTTTTGGAGGTTAGCGCGGATGCGGCTAAACTTCGGACTTAGAATAACTTAGCTTTTGACATTAATTTAATGGATTTAAGTAATTTAGGTAAATCACTTAAATTATATAAATCCGCGATATACTTATTATAAAAGGTTGGATATATATATATAACGGATAAATCCTTATATAAATAGCACCTACTTAGTTTTACTTTTTAGCTATTAATTTAAGCTTTTAGTCAAAGGTACCGTTTTCCGATTGAAAAAAAAATCCGCAAACCTTTTTAACGAACAGATTACTGAATCATTTCTCGTATTATTGTTACCTGCAAATTAAGACCCCCTTTCGGATACTGCTCATGCCTCCAGATGGATGCATAACAGGTTCGTTACATTAAGGTATCGAAAAGCCCTAACTTATAAAACCTTATATAAGGTAAAAACTGGACAGCGCGGTTAAATTGAAATTCCTTTCCAGTACGGAAACAAGATATTTAAAGCTATGATCGACTTAGGAACGGAAGGAAACTTTATTTTACTATTAGTTGCAGAAAAATACCAAATTCCTTGGAAGTATAAGCTAAAGTCGTATAAGTTATTTACTGTCGACGGAAGCTTGTTTAAGTATAAGAATGGACGAGTTTTTAAGGAAACGGAAAAACTTCTAGTGCAAATTTAGGGATACTTAAAGAAAATTAAGATGGATGTAGCCGATATTTTAGGATACGATATTATCCTTGGAATGCCGTAGTTCCGCTTTAGCAATTTTTATATCGACTGGAAAACCCAGAAACTTTTTTGGAACCATTTTACAGTTTTTTCAGAAAAGGGGTTCCGAAAAATCTGTTACCTAATCCGAAAAGCTAAAATAATGGACCTAACCGTTAAAGTACTCCCTAAATACCGAAGATTTAAACAACTGTTTAAAGAACGAATACGAAAGAAATTACTTGATTATAATTAATGGGATTACAGAATTTTTATCAAGGAAGGATACTAACCAAAATTCCACCAGATTTACTACATAAATCCAAAAAAGGCTAAGGCCTTGTGGAAAAGTTTACAACGAAACCTTAAACGCGGATACATTCAAAAGTTTGAATTTCCCGTAGGGTACCCTGTTATAATAATACCAAAGATAAAAAATGGAAGGATCCGAATTAACAAAAATAAAGACCTTATATATCGAAAAGTTTACGATTACCGACAGTTAAACGATATTACCATCAAGAATGGATACCTTTTTACCTTTATGGATACCATAAAGGAAAATATTAGCAAAGCCAAATAGTTTACGGCGTTAAACCTACCGGACGGTTACTACTTAATCCGAATAACTAAAGGCGAAAAATGGAAAATTGCTTTTAGAATAATCCATGGATTTTACGATGTTACGGCTGCACCATACCGTTGCGCCAGGGGCAAAAGATTGGCGGAATGATCGCATGACGGTGGGTGACGCCTCAGTGCTGGGTTCGATCCCCAGACTAGCCGTTGCTCACAAGGTCTTCCCGGACGCATGCGGGGCAGTGCGGGG
>QJNY01000225.1:0-120774 GCA_004155945.1 Monosporascus sp. mg162
TATTATTATTATTATTATTATTATTATTATTATTATTATTATTATTATTATTATTATTATTATTATTATTATTATTATTATTATTATTATTATTATCATTATTATTATTATTAAACGTCATTATTTAATTTATTATATAAATTTTTACGGTACAATTACTATTATAAATCATACGACTTAAGTTTAATAATTAATTAAACCTATAACCGTTATATATTACAAGCTTTTGTTTAGTAATACCGTAAAACTTTGAGGAATATTTTGACACTATATCTATTAGCAAGATATCTAAATAACAGTTTATATCGTTTTTAAAGAAGTTATGCTTTCTTAAAAGAAAAAAAAACTTAGGAACAATTTCGTTTTGCCAAAAGTAAAGTTTTTGCAAAGTTTGACGCCATAACCTAACAAATTATCTAACTGGAAACCGACAAAACTGACCTCGCCAAGTTATTTCAAAAAGCCCGCGACAGTTTTAAAAAAAGTAACCGGCTACGGAAAGTCCGTAAGCAATGTTAACAGTTTAGTTAACTTTGGTTAAGGAACTGAAAAAAGTTTTAAAACCTTTTAAGCTTGAATTATTCGACGAGACTTCTATTAAGTTACATGTGACGGCTATGGGCTTAACCAACTATTAAGCCTAAGTCGTACGGTTTATATTGGCAGTGGTATCGTAGAAATTTAAGCAATGAAATAATAGTTATATCTGGTGATAGCAGATATAAATCTAGGTAACTAAATTATATTACAAACTGGTGCTATTTAAACTATGGGAAATATCGAAAATATATATTCTAATTTTAGCTTAAGGTACTTAAGCGGCTTAAACCTTTAAGCTTTTTAAACTTTTTAAGATGTCTTATAACCTTAAAGAGTTTAAAACGCTAAATACCTTAAAACTGTTAAGCTAATTACGTAATTTAAAACCTATATCGGAGATATTTTCCATATTTTCCGACCGTCTGTTAACGGCCAAGCTTTTTGATTATAATACGATTTTCCTCCTTTTAAAATCTTTGCCCTTAAAGATTAACTTATTTATCGCATTTATTTGGTAAATAACTTCCTTTTTTATATATTAGTTTTGTTATTTAACTGCCATATCGGGCTGTATTGAAAAACAAAGATTTTGTAACGTAATAATGTTTTGATCTTATCGAAACGAATTAACCTTTTTAGCTTTGCTATATTTTTCAATATTCATTATTTCCGTTACAAATCCGAATCGAAAATCTGCAAGGCGCATTTTGATTCCGGAAAATATTTTCGTTATGTTAAGCATGGTAGATTTTATAATCTGTTTAGCTCTTTTATTTTTGAATATTAACGGTTTTTAGACAAAAGAAACGATTGAAACGTAAAGAAAAACAGGCGCGAAAAGCCTTCCGTTCCGCCGCCAATAAAATCGATCGTTTTCAGAAATTGCGTAAGGTTTTACGCCGTCGTAGGGCCGAAATATTACGTCGGAGTATTTAAAGTACGGAAGTGATAAAAAAGTTCGAACGTTTAGAATGAAAGCAATAATAGTTAAAAGCCGAAATTACGTTAGCAGAAACTACTATACCTCTCTTATGGTGCTAATTAGATTTACCTATTCTCACTATGTATATAGCGCTTTAGAGCTTAAGAGGTTTTGTTTCTTCCTTTTAGTTCTCTAGATATTAGTCTTCTTTTTTCGTCTATCTTAAATATAGCTAACCTAATCCCGTTAACAGTCTGTTCTATAACAATTTTGATATTTCTGCTAACGTCCCACACGGTTGAACAGGACACACGATTAAGCGGGACACTTTTTTAGCTATTCCAACAACACATCTTCAATTGCCCATTTCTTAACAACTACAATATGGAGCGCCTTACAAAAGAAGCCAGAATGAACCTAGCCATTCAGGTTAAAAAAAGAAACCCGAAACTTAGTTACAGAAAGCTTGGTTTTATTTATGATGTCCCCCATTTTACCTTAAAGGCACGATATCATAGTAAACGCGTTCGAATCGATATTATTCCTCCTAAGCAGAAATTGACGCTGACCGAAAAAAAATCGATTATTAACCGAATCCTTAACCTAGATACGCAAGCGTTTCCTATCCGGTTTCAGTACGTTGAAAATATGGCCAATATATTGCTGGTCCAGCGCGTTACAGAATGCGTTGGAATTAACTGGGCGTCGAGCTTTGTTAAACGGCAAAAAAAACTCCAGACGCGTTTAAATCGGAAGATCGATTATTAGCGGATCTTATGCGAAAATCCAGAAACGTTTCGCAAGTAGTTCAAGCTTGTTCAGGCTATAATCGCAAAGTACGGCATCGTAAAAGAGGATATTTACAACTTCGACGAGACTGGATTTTTGATAAAGTTTCTTATAATAACGGGCATGGTAATTACTAGTGCCGAAAGACGTGGAAAACCTAGACAAACGTAACAAAGGAATAAAGAATAGGTTACAATTATCCAAGCTATTAATTTTTAAGATTGGGCTGTGCCGCTATTTGTTATTATAGCGGGGAAAAATTATCTTAAATCCTGGTACCGCGATAACTTATTGCCAGCAACCGATTAAAAAATCGCATTAAGTAATAATAGCTAGACAACAAATAAATTAAGTTTCGAATGGATCCAGCATTTTAACAAACATACTCGGACGCGTACGAAAGGTTTCAAACGTTTCCTTATCTTCGACGGCTATAAAAGCTATTATTCGATAGAATTCGAAGAATTTTACGCCAATAATAACATTATTACGCTTTATATGCCCGCGTATTTTTCGTATCGGCTTTAACTTTTTGATGTATCTTGTTTTTCTATTTTAAAACGCGTTTATTTGCAGTACATCGAAAATTTAATGCGACGTTATTATACCTATATTGCCAAAGAAGATCTTATCGCCGGCTTCTACGATGCGTTCCAAGCTGCTATAACGTCCGATAACATCAAATCTAGATTTGCAAAAGCTGGTCTTATTCCATTCCGTTTTAATAACGTTTTTTCCGAATTAAAGGTTTTTTTAATTGTGCTTACGCCGACTGTCTCCCCGCTAACTTTTGCCGGTTCCATTCGTTCCCCGCCCGCGAAAACGCCTAAAAATATTAAGAAAGTAACGCGGTAATTGCGTTATTTGTAAACGAAAATTAAAGACTAACAAGATAATTCGTTAATTAAAATGGTTAAATCGGTTTATCTTTTAACCAAAAGTTATTTGTTAATTCTGTACGAAAATATTCTTTTTCGAAAAGAAACTATCCAATTACGCGTAACGAATTACATTTTAAGCAAACGTTACAAGACCAAAAACAAACGTCTTTAAAAAGGAAGAACATTTATTATACAAAAAGGATAAGCTTTTCTGGCCTAAAAAGAAGGGGGTAGTAAACAAATACAGCCAGCAGCAACTGGGGGAGGTCGTCGCAAAAGGGTTGAAACCAAGGAACGGAAATGTAGCGTTTGCGGCAAGCCTAGGCATAATGCGCGTACGTATGTAGAAGTTGTAGATACGTCTAGCGAAGAAGAATCCGATTGATTTTAATTAATGCGATATGTTTTTGTTAAGTTATTTAAATTTGTTGCTGCGGAATGCCAAAAAGTGTCCCGTTTAATCGTATGTCCCGTTCAACCGTGTGGGACGTTATAATACTTTAGTAATAATTATTATTCCTTTAAGTCCTTAAAATATTACGCCCTGCAACTCGAAGCTATAACGTTACGTAATCGAATCAGTCCCGTTTCGGAAACGGATTATCTTCGAATTGAAGGTAAAAAATAATAATAAAACGGCGTTACAAACTATAATTAACGGTTTTTAGCGTTTGGAAAACTTACGTCGAAAATAAACCAAACTAAAAACTAAGTTCTCTCTTTCACTTTCAAAGCGTCGCCGGCGTTCAAATAACGATTCGGACTCGGATGGCCATAATATTAATCTTAAAAGGTCTATAGCGACCTTTACATTAAAATACAGTTACCGGCAGCGCGACGAATAGCTAGCGGACCTCCGGTAAGCCTTTGACGTCGCTCTAAAGAAATACCGTTGCCAAACCTAACGTATTAATCTAGCTGTTTCCAAAATAGATTTTTAATGTCAGCTCTTATAAAATAAAAAAGTCCAGTGAAACGAAGCTGAAAATCTAACGAAAACAGTCCGTAACTGGCAGGTTTTTAAAGTATAAACAAAAAGCATTATTTAAAATGTTAATTATTATAGATTTGCTATAGCCGAATTACTAAAGCAAGCCGTATAAAGATTATACCAATATTTTAAAGATTTTAATAATTACTTACAATCTTTAAAAAATTAAAACTTAACCGTACCTACGTAAGCGTAAAACGTTCGTTATTATTATATAAAGCTAGTAGAACGATTACAATATACCTTTAAATATAAGTCCAAACGTTCTTAGCAATTCGCGAAAGAATGGTAACTTTCGTTATGCGATATTGGAAGCTTGCGACCGAATTGTAACAACCTAGGTCTAAAGAAGAAAAATAACGTTCTAGCCGTAATTCGGGAGTCTTTTACCTAAATCCCGCTCTTAATTTAAAATCTTTTTATTAATAACTAAGAAAAAACGATATTAGCTAAATGGTAACTTTACTTATTTTACGAGATCTGAAATTATTAATACTATTATTTGATACTATTCGTCGAAACAAAAATAAATATATTATACATTACCGTTTATGTAATTTAATAACGTACTGGGTTTCAGAATGCCCTAAATCAACCAATCGGCCTTAATTCGTTAGATTTTCGGAGTACTTTCGTTACTGTTTCGTTTATATTTTATTAGTATATACCAATTTTATTATTATTAACGATATTATATATAATTTTCTTACTGGTGTTATCTAAAAAGGTTTTTCTATATGCAGCAATTGCTGGCGAATACGTACCAAAAATTCCGTCGTCGTCGTCCGTATTTTATTTTATTTCGATACTAATATTAATTCATTTTTTATGCTTTGTTGTTAATTTTGTATTATTTAAAGTCGTTATTATCGTTATCGTCGTCGTCGTCGTTTTGGATAAAGGTTTTAACCTTCCAATCAAAAAGCGGTAATGTCTAAAGTTCAGTTCGTTAGTTAGTTAATTATCTATTTATAATATTAATAAATATCGCTCCTAGCCAAAAAAGACTGTCGTTTGACCTAATTTTCGAATACCTAACAGAATACTACTGTTCCAGGCCCGAAAGGGGTACGATACGAAGATATATCGTCTCAAAGTTAGCAGGACAAATGCCGGTACCGTACAGAACTTAGTTCAAGTTCTAAGCCTCCCTTTTAAGGCGATTTAGCTATTAATTAAAGTGTAAAGCTGTTACTGTTCCTAAAAGTAACGTCTCTGATACGCTGTTATGGAGTCGGTAATCTTAATCAAAAATATAAGGCTGTAATAATAACTAAGCCTATATTTCGAAACGTCAGCGATTCGAGGTAATTATTTCGAATTTACTATAGGGCGTTTGTTTAAGATTTTATTATGCGTAATAACCTGAAAAATCGAAGTCGATTCTTATTTAAAAAGGGAAATAATTATTATGATGCCAACTAGGCTTAATTATTCTTATAATATATATAGCGCTTTAGGGCTTTAGGGGTTCTGTTTTTTCCTTTTAGTTTCCTAGATATCAGTCTTTTTCTTTCGCCTGTCCTAAATATAGCTAACCTGATCCCGTTAGTAGTCCGCCTTGTAACAACCTGTTAATTAGCTACCCTTTAACAACATAAGTTGAAATACTTTTAACTTTGGCGCCTCCGGCATTATTAGTAAAAGTGTTTCAAAAAACGCTAAACGTTCGTAAGGTTTTTCGTAAGCTCCGAGATGTTTTCAAAATCTGGGTAATCTTTCCACTTAACTAGATACTGGGTAAATCCCTTTTCTTTACGTACGTCCAATATCTTTTCTGCCTCATAAAGCGGAATATCCTCTATTACTTTTTCGTTTTGCCCCGTATTAACTTTAATTATGTCCGCTGCTAACTTAAGTAAAGAAACATAAAAAACTGGATAAAACTTAACCTTTGGCGGTAGCTCCAATTCGTAATTATTTTGTGAGATTTTCTTAACCATTTTATAAGAGCCGATATATTTAAAATCGAGTTTTTTGTTTGGCCTCTTAATCTAGATGTTTTTAGTAGCTAAGTAAACCATTTTCCCCTTCGAAAAAGTTAGTCTCTTTAATCTTTTTTAGTTATAATATTTGCTTATTTGATCGCGTACGAATTTAAGCTTTATTTTTATTTCTGCGTATAATTATTTCAACTGTTCTGACGTAAGAATTGCCTTAACGTTAATCGGTCTATCCTTATATAAATCTCAGTAAACTTCAGGTATAAAACTAAAATTAGCTGGTTATAGCGCCGTTTTAACACTTTTATAATAGCTAATATTATAGGCTAACTATACAACTAGTAACTTTTTAACCCAGTTATCTGCTTATAATTAATATAACATCGTAAATACGTTTCTAATATTTGGTTAATTCTTTTTATCTATCTGTTTATTTGGAATTTAAATGCGCTAAACAATTTGTAATTTAGTCTAAGTTAAGCTATCAATCCTTGCTAGAATTTTCGATATAAAAATAGTACCTTTATCCGAAATAATTTCCGTTTAAAATTCGTAAATACCGAAAATATATCCAAGAAAAATATATACAAGTTGTTCGGTATTAGTATCATCATTATAAAGTAAAAAATAAGAAAATTTCGTAAATTAACCAACGATTACAAAAATGCTGTCGTAATATATTCCTGTAACTAAATCTTCTAACAAAGGAAATTTGGTAATAAAATCAAATATAATTAAATCCTATAATTGCTTAACGACTAGTAATAGTTGCAATTCTCTGTAAGACTTATGTCGTCGTACTTTTGCTTTAGCGCAAATATCGCATTGTTGTACTACCTTTTATACTATAGTTTTTATCTTAAAAAAGTAATACGTTCGTTATATACGTTCTAAGATTTTATAGACCCCTAGGTATCTATGTATTGGACGTTCGTATTAAATTGAGACGGGGAAACTTAGCTCCGATTAAAGCATCTTTGAAAACGGTGTCACTATCGAATAACCGAATGAAGCAGTAATGAAAGTAAATGCAAAACTGTATTTCGGTATTAAACCAAACTTTAGAATAAATATAAATGCGAATAATTACAATAATGAACAAGTTTTTGGGGTTGCGCCCGGCGAAAAAGAATTCCTAGAAATATATATATAGAGTTGATTAATTAATTAACCAAGCTATATACTTTGGTGCGGTATCTTGTATTATTTTAACTCTTCTTTTTCGAAATAAAATTGTCTTGAAGCTATTTTAAAAAACAAATAAAAATATAATGCAACAAACCTTTAACGTTATAAACTATATATAAAACCTATTAGTTAATTTAATTAACGCTTACGCGGCTTATTTCCAATTATTTTCAATTCGGGATTTCGTTTTTAACGTTTAGCCAAATCCTTTTTTTATTTAACTTTCTTTTGCTCCCTTTTAGCCTTGTCCTCTAATTTCTCTATATTAATCAAAGCCTTATATCTAGCCTAGCCTAATTATCCTTATAAGTTATACGGCTCCAGTTTTTATCTTAGTTTTTCGTATATATCTCCCACTCATTTGTACGGCGTAATATATTAACCTTGTACTATTGTCATTGTTCTCTGATTACTAATAGCCGGTCGAAGCTTATATTTTACCTCGAATAGTAGTTTCGTAAATATTAAATTAGAATATGTAGCTTCAGGTACTAATGGGCTAGTTTAACTTGATAAGAAAAAAGGCATTAATGTTGTAGATGGTCGTATGAACAATTAACGAAATTAATTAAAGCGCTGCTTTGATTAGCGTCGTTTACCATAAAATAGTCGGGCAAACTAATCAAAATTTGGCTTATCGTTATCTTTTTAGTTAATAAAAACGGAAAGTTTTCAGCTTATTTTCCTTCGTTTCTTTTAATATCCTTCTTTTCTGGTTTTAGACCTAAGTGTCCTTTAATTATATTGGTAATATTATATATTATTCGATATTCCCAAATCTAATAGTATTAATTATAATTTTATTTCCCCATTTTAAAAGGTTACGAGTAATAATATAAAAGACATAAGTAATCCATAGTCCATAAATATAATATCTAATTTAGGTAAGCATTCTGACGATCGTTATACGGGCAGGCGGATTATTAAATCCTAATTTTTCTTACACTTTTCGGTATAATTAAAGTAACAACTAAGTACGATCTTCGATAGCATAAATATCGAATATTAATACTAAACGCTTTGATCGGCGTATAATATATTAACTTAATGCCTTATTAGGCTTTTATTTATTCGGATTCTGATTTAAGCGATAAACTATATATATTTTGGATCCTTAGTACTAATTGCCTTTTCGGCCTTATTAAAATTCGTTTGGACTTGGTATATGCGATTATTCGACCAGCTTTTAAAATAACAACTAAGATTTTAAAAGTATGTCCTGGCCGATTATTAGATTAAAAGCAATAACATTTTCAGAACGTAAGTAAGTTCTGTCTTGAATTTATAAGGGTTTACCATAAATATACAACTACTAAGTTATTTTAATACTTTATTAACCAATATAACGGCAGGGTAATATTTCTCCATAAACGCTAACCGTTTATATCTATTAAGTATATAGGAATAACCCGATTAAAACGAATTTAAGGCGTAACTTTTTTACAAAATTAAAAACAAAATTATTATTATATATTTTTCTAAAGAATGTACCATATTATCGTTTTTCTATATAGGTATAACGTCACATACGGTTAAACGGGACACACGATTAAACGGGACACTTTTTGGCACCTCCCAACAACTAATGCAAATAACTCAACTACAACACGTCATATAGATTCAAATCAATCGTATTCTCTTTCGCCGACCGTATCTACAGCTTCTGGACAAGTGCACGCATTATATCAAGGCTTGTTACGGATGCCATATTGCTATTCCTTCCTCTGAACCCGTCCGCGACCGATTACTTTCCAACGCGTTTAAGCCAATATTACCCCTATTTCGTACGACCCAAAGCCGACCAACTAGATAACTATTCTCGACCGAATCCTTAACCCAAATACGCGAGCATTTTTAATCCGGCTTCGATTCGTTGAAGATATACGTCGTACAAGGTGTTATAAGACGAGTTGGAAGTGTGTTGGAAGCGCGTTGGGGGCATGGGGGGTCCGTGCGGAACGTTTCGCGAGGCGTCTTGCGGGGCGTTTCGTAGGGCGTATGGCAGAGCGTATGGCAGGATATGTTAGATTTGATTGCGCAACAATTCGGTACCTACGTAATTTAATAATTAAAACAAACGTTTCCTAAAAAGATAAATACTTGCTATATAAGATAAACAAGTTCTTTTAGCTAGCAAAAAGGTTATGGCAAAGAATTACTGTTGACAGCTGCTAAAGTTGGTCGGTTGCGGCGGGTTGGCAGGAAGGAATGGCAATATGGCGTCCGCAACAAGCCTTGATATAATACGTGCACTTATCCAGAAGCTGTAGATACGGTCGGCTCAAGAGAATACGATTGATTTGAGTCCATATAACGTGTTGTGGTTAAGTTATTCGCATTAGTTGTTGGGAGGTGCCAAAAAGTGTTCCGTTCAATCGTATGTCCCGTTCAACCGTGTGGGACGTTATTAGCTAATTATGCAAGCTTTCTAAAATTCGAAATATTTAACTTTTTAAAGCTTTCGCTTTTACCTTGCATAATACGCTTTTTGGATAACGATATAATAACTGGGAATAAACTAGTTAATATAATTAAGTATAATATTAAATAATTTAAGAATAATAATAATAATTACGGATAATATATAATATATATATAGATATATTAATATGATATAAATGCTTTGTAAATATTAAGGTATAATTATTATATAAGTATAAAGATTCGCCAAAATCTGCCAGTAACTTATGCGCCCAATTAATCAAATACATACAGGGCCAATATCGAATTTTCGTAAATAAAACGTATACGCCGAGGAAATCCCAAAAGATTTTATCCGAAGTTATATAGAAAAATGCCGTCGTCGTCGCTTTCTTTAATTAGGTATATACATTCGTTTTTGTACTTACACTTCTTTTGCATCTTTTTTATAATACTATTCCAACTTTTCCTTCCAACTATATCTATCCTAGCCTAACATATACCTAAATACATACATAATTATTTTCGTTACAGTAATTAATACTATTATAAGTTCTTATTAATTACCAAGTTTACGTAATTCCTAACGTCTTTGCGGTAATATGAACCCAGGTAATTTGGTCCGTCCTATGAAAAAATCGTTTATTAAGAAAACATCCGGGCCAAGTAATAAGCCTTTAGATCCTGGTACCAAAAATCCTATCGATCCTAAGGTTAAAGCAAATATCGAAATATTAAACCGTATCTTTAATTAATGTCGTAAAATCTTGGCGGCGTTAAATACGTCTATATTCTTCAAACTATTTATCTGTTATATCGATAAAGCTTTAGGTAATAATCGGGGTACTAAACTTCTATACGATTCTTATAATTCTTGCAAATCTTAAAATCTAATATATCGTCGAGCACCTATTCATAATCTAACCTTTACATTTTAATACAAATTTCGCAATGTAAAACCTAATAAATACGTATTATTACTTGAAATACTGGTTATAAATAATTTATTACTTTTAAAACCTTAGCCGGTTCGACATATATTTTTATTCACGGAAATAACTAAAACACCTCCAACGTCCAGTTCGGTCCTTAATATCGTTAAACAGACAATTAGTGGTCGGCGATCAGTGTTTATTATATATCCTTTATTTAAAATATCGATATTTCGCAATTTTATCCTAAGGTCTTTATTAACGGTTTCGACAATTTCAATAGCTTTTCGTATTATTAATCGGGTCCGTGGATTATACATTGATATTAAAACGTCACGCCTTTATCTTATTCGTCTTAATAATATGTAAAACGTAGCCAAATTCTAGAATAAACAAAATATTATATACTATATTACGCTTAAATATATCAATCTAAGTACTTTCTTTTTTTCCGTGGCATCGTTAATAAAGTCCGCTAATTAGTACAAATGCTCGGGATTATGTTTATTAGCGTTGTCGGTGATCCAGTTATTAGTCGGTATATATAATAGCAAATCGAAAGTAAAAATTTTTAATCGGCCGCAAATACCTAATCCAATATAATCAAATACTCCAAATAATGGAAAATTCGGTATCGCATCTAGTATACGCCGAAACTTATCGGGCCAATTTTTGGGATTACTTTATAGGTTATCTTACCAAGGATTCCCAATACGTTATTAGTTTGTTTATTTAAATATTCGGTATATTTAACCTAATATCTTACGAACTTTGCAAAAGACGATATATAATATCGGAATATATCTATTCTTTAAATATTGGTCGATTCCTGGCTTTTTTAACGGAATTTATAATAACTATATCGGGTTTATCGAAAAATATAACCACACCTTCCGGGACGAACGGTTTAAGGTATTTAAAATTAACTACTTCCGATAACTACGAATTAAAAAGGATATTCGCGTAAAAACTTATCCTATTATCAAAATATTCGATAGGAATTAGTTTTGAAGTAAGGAAAAAAAAATATCATTAATTTCCAATTCCGTACGAATATAACTAAATGTACTAATTATAAGAAATATATAATCGTTATCGTATAAAACATTGGTAGGCGGGATAATAAAGGAATTCAAAAAAAAAACTTAAAGGAACTTAAAGAAATTTAAAAGAATTATTATACTTTAATTTTTCGTAATTAATTACGTTAATCTCCTCCATTTTTTTAATTGTATTATCTTTATCGTATCGTTATCGTCTATAACTGCATAGTCCTGAAATCGGCTACTAAGTACCTATACTTTAATATTTGTTTTTACAGGTTTTAACGCTTTAAGCTGCTAGTTTTCAAGTAGTTCGATATTTATAACGTTCGAAATATCCGACATCGTATCGTCAAGTTAATTAAAAAGTAATTTCGTTTAGTCCTTTTTTTAGAAGTTAATCGGCTTTTAATATCCTTTTTCGTTTTTTACAAATTGTTTTAATTTATTAATAAAGAAGATACTTTATAACTTCGTTTCATTAATTTCTTTTAAATAATAAGTACTTAAATTAATAGTTTTATTAATTAAATACGGGCTAATTTAACGATACTTTAGCTTTATATTCCTAGATATATTTATATATCGTCACGTATTATATAACAATATCAGGTTATCCATTTCTAAAGGTTTATTTTTATTTTGTTTTTATTTTTTTTCGTTTGCCAATTTAGCAGCTTTGCGACGTTAATCAACGATTACCTTGGTAGCTTTGGTTACGTCTTTAATTTTCCTTTTTAAAAGTTGAATCTTTTGCGTAATTAAATTTTCTTTTAACGTATCCAGGTTTTAAGTTATAATTTTCTAGATCGGCAGAATTATTTCGATCGGTAAAAGCATTTTTTATCCGTACAGCAGTTCATAAAGACTAAGGCCATAACTCTTTATAATGGTATTGTCGGCGAAGACTATCTTAGGTAAAAACTTAACTTATTCTTTGCTTGTTCCATTCGTCGCTTTTATTAAGGCTTTAGTAATCGGGATATAGTTTTTTTTTTTTTTACCAGGCTTTATCGCCAGGTTGCATACGTAGCACCAATTTTCCTTTTAATCCTTAATACGTTACAGGCTTTAATAATTTCGCCCTTATTCTTTAAATCTCCGTTAATCTTAATTTTAATCGGGATATTATGTCGATAAAAGTCATATTCGTTTAAAAACTTTTTGATCGTTACTGACGTAACTAATTACAAGGCTTTAGCTTCTAGATAATCAGATAATTTGCACCTATCTTCGACCGTAACTTTGCCACTATCGTTATTAGGTATAAATTAGATATCGATTACTCAGATAATAGATATGTCAATCGGCTGCGAAAATTTATGGCTTTTTTCAAAGCGTCGATCGGCTACTTTCTGGCACTTAATATACGTAAGCACTGCTTCCCTAATATAGCCAAACATACTACGTTAATAATACAAAGCTGCTATACGACGATAAGTCGAATTTCGTCCTTTATAGCCATAATTCTTATAATATTACCGAATGATCGTGAATCGCTTTTATTCGGTGTTAACCATTCGCCGGCTGCCGTACCTCTTGTTTGCCTTCCGCCAAAAGATATCGTCTTGAACAAAGTAGTTTAACGCCTTAGATTTGAAAGCATTTCTTTTCCTCCTTGAGGCATCACTAAGCCGATCAAGGAGATCCAGTGTCGTCAGGAACCTAGCGTATTCAGTTAAAATAAGGTTAAGCCGAATAATATCAAGCTAGACATTAATAAAATTATCAATTTCTTCCTTTTACTAATCGTCTAGCGCGTTAAAGGCTCCAGGTAGCTTTTTAAATAAGCCGTCCGCAGCTAAGTTTTTCTTAGCAGAGATATATCTAATTTCGAAATCGAACATCTTTATTTAGGCGACCCAACGAGTAATTACAGCATCAGATAAAAAGCTTAAGGAGTTATTAACCTAAGCCATTAATACTTTAACGTTAGTTTTTAATACACATCGGGTTTTATAAATATCGTTTCGGAATCTTTTTAAGATTTTGAAAATAGTTCGATGTTTTAGTTTACTAACGTCGTAATTCAACTTAACACTTTTCCAGGTACCACTCTTAAAACGCGCGGGATGCTCCATTTCATTAATTAGTTAACCGAAAATAGCTTTAAAGCTTTCTTTACTTGCGTTTGTTTTTATAATAATTTTTCCCGCATCAAAGCTATAATTTAAGGTAATCAAAATTGGGATAATCATAATTGTTTTCTTAACGCTTTCTATTACTCGATCTTAATCGAGACCTTAAATAAAAAGTTAATTTTTCCGGAATAATCGTTTAAAAAGCTTTATTTTAATGGCGAAGTACGTAATAAATATTCGGTAATAAATAATAATACTTAAAAAAGCTTTAATTTCTGAAACGTTTTTATATAGCTGGTTTTTTAAGATTTTTTCCACCTTGGCTATATCTGGTCGCCGCCTATTCGTTCTATAAATAAATCCGATTATAACAGTATTTCTTAATACTATTAAAACCTTTTTATACTGATCGTCGCATTAGTAAGTTCGCAATTGAAAAGGGTTTTGTCTATGTTAACGATATGCTCATAAACGAATCGCCGAATTTCTAGAAAGATTGTTTTTATCATTATATCTTGTTTTTGAGCCTTTGATACTAACGTTATTAACGAATGGCCGGGTTATATCGGGCATTAAATCGTTTAAAACCTTCTTAATTACGCGGTAAAAATAAGTTATAAAGTTGGTAAACCTTTGAAGTATAGTGGTGTATCTTTAAAGTTTTAACGATATTACAAAAGTGGATAAATTTTTGCTAGCTAGGGTTAAAGTAATTTAATTATAACTTAAGAAAAGTCCACCAAGGTAATTAAAAAGTATATAGCAAAATCCGCAGAAAATTCATCACAATTGTCCGGTATAAAGGTATTTCGTAAGGTAACAGCATGTAGTTTGGTCGTAGAATTAATCAATCGGAAATTATTATCCTTCTTTTCGATTAGGAATTAAGCATTT
Source organism: Monosporascus sp. mg162 (assembly GCA_004155945.1). Lineage (NCBI taxonomy): Eukaryota > Fungi > Ascomycota > Sordariomycetes > Xylariales > Monosporascus > Monosporascus sp. mg162. The sequence continues at coordinate 14,626 of QJNY01000225.1, forward strand.
TTATATATAATATAGGACTGTTCGAAGATACTTTGCTGGATACGTATTCGTAATATCTCGATCAGCTTATCTTTAATGCTTGCTAATACTGTTATTCCTTTAGTTTGTTATGCCTTATAAGAGATCGTTCGAATTTTATAATTTGGTACGATATTCGATTTAATTCTGCTATATTTTTTTTAATCTTAGGCTATAGCAGCGTTTTAGCAAAAAAGTATCTTCTTAAAAAAGGCTTTCTTTATACGGGTAAACCTTTTTTTTAACTGATTAAGAACTTCGTCGGCGCGTTCCTCAGTAAATCGGGTCTTTCAGAGCATAGTAGTAAATTTAGAGAATAAAATAGCTAAAGATATACTAGGTTTATCGGGTCTTTTTCCGTCTTAATTAATAATTTGCTAAACTTTTACGAATTTCTTAACTTTTCAGTTCGGGTTTCCAGGAGGTATTAATTTATTAAAGGGTACATCGTTGATAGGTACTACTTTTTTTCAATTTAGATTTATATATCGTATTAATTTGAACGGTCCGGTTATTATTAATTTTCTGTTATATCTTATCCTATTAAATTCTATATAAAATATATATAAGCGTTTTATCGCTAAACTGGCCTAAAATCTTCTTTCCGGATGCCAGCTTATTACTTATACCTTCTTAAATAGTTTTCGGGTTTTAATCGGCATGAGTATTACTAATAGAAAAAATATAAAGACCTGTAACATATTTATTTATCTTTTCGCTTATAGGCCTGCTTTCGCCAGTAAAACGGCCTACTGTTTTACCGGCTGTTCTTTTTTAGGCTCCTTATTAATACGGATATTGTACGTAACTTTTCTAGCAGAAACTAAGAAAATAATGATTTTTAACGGGCCAAACTCCAAGGTTCCTTTTATTACGTCCGGGTCCATATTAGGCGTTATCTTCGATTTGGCCATAAAATTAAATCCCAGTATTATTAGCTACGTAACGTAATGGTTATTAACGACAAATAATAAAATAATAATTAATCGGCGAACTAACTAGACGAGAACTTCGACAATACCTTCGAATGGAATTCTTTTTTAAAAATTAAAGCTTAAAAATAATACGCGGGTTTATTGCATAGTTAGTTTATGTCGCTTAACCTACGACGCGATTATAACGTTAAATTCGGCTTTAATATCGATAACTTGATTAATTAACTTTTCGCCACCTTTATAGCTTACTTTAACTGCCAGTTTAAATAACGCGGTAATATATTTAATTGGACTGCATTACTAAACCTATATAACTTTAGCTTCTTTCTGGTTTTTAACCTTATAACCGATATCTATAATTAAAGTTTTAGCGGGTTTCCTTGGTTTTGGAACTTTTAATCTTTATATTTTAGCCTCGGCTATTTTGATCGTTTCCTTATTTTTGTAACCAAGTACCTCCAAAATCTTAACGGCCATAAAATTTTTAAAAGCCTTTCCGAAATTTAGGCAGATTTCGATTAATTCGGACCAAGTAATTTCAAACTTCCTTTTAGAATTTTCCCGGCATTTTTTATCAAAACTTAATTATATGTTTATCGATTAAATTACTATGAATAAGGGTATTATCCGTTTAGGTAATATTATTTATTTAAAAGGTATTAGCATTTGTTTAAAGGATGTTATCTATTTGAACCCTAATTTCCATATTATGAAACGAAGGTTTTTCGTACATTAATTCATCGTCGTCGGTCTCGTATTCGGTTTTATTCCTTTTTATACCTCCCGAATTTTTTTTTTCATTTTTGGAACGTTTGGCTATCATAACGCTGGTAAATATAGCTGGCTGATCAAAGTCGTCGATCTTTAAGGTTCGAATTTTCTTTAAATATCGGGTACCTTTTCTTTCGACAAAGTCGTTTTATAACTATTTACGTAAAGGTACTTTTTTATAAAACGGCTTTTCGCTATGATCGACGAAATGGGTTATGTTAATTTCAGTTATTTTGTTTTAATTAATGTTAGACTTTTATTAATTTGGTTTTAAAATCGTAATATACTTTTAAAGTTTAACTGGATTATTAGTATCCGAGTTAAAACTGGTTAATTAATTATTTACGCTCCGGAAAATGTCGTTTCGCCGATCGAAGTACAGCATTTTTTCCTTAAATCGGGCAGGGAAAACCGGCGAACTATGGATTTATTTTGAAATCTTTTTCCAAATTGGGATTTGCTGCTTAATCGCTTAACTTTTAAAAACTTAAAAGAATTAAATTATGCCTAATATAGCTTTATTTTCTGGGCTTTTAAGGAAAATGGTATATCCGTCGTCGGCGAGTAAAACTAGTTTTATAATTTTTATATTAACGAACAAACGGTATTTTCGTATATTATATTTTAACTTTAATAAAATTAATAAATATTTTATTTAAGGTTGCTAAAACGTTTATTACGTCCTTAATAATTACCCCGGTAGCCTTTTCGATTCGGTATTTATCTCGTTTATGGTAAGGACTTGGTCGACTGAATTTATCCGGCTAGAAACTAACTGTATTGATCGAGGGGTCAGCATTATAGTTATATGCCCAAGGTGCCTTTTATCCTGGCGGAATGTAATACTGTAATATCCGGGCTGCCTTTCGGTTGCACATTTCTTTTTTAAAAGCTTATAGGTTTTGGATTTATTGGGCTTATACGATTTTTAAGTCCTGTAACGTATTTGTAATTTCCGATATTTGATTAGTTTTGGTTAACGCTTTTTATCGCGATTAAGGGCTTTTTTATCGTTATTATATAGGCTATTAAGTCGGGTTTAACCCTTTTTTTTTTGATTAATATCGAAACGGATACTTTTTTATTATCGTTTACGTTCTTTATGTTTAAAAAATCCTGCCTTATTTAAAGCCTAATCTTTAATTAATATCGAAATATTGTCGTAACTTATTACGTATAAGTTTTCTAGTTTTATGGACGAATTATTAAAAATCCTTTCGAAATAGTTAACGGATAACCTTTCTAGCAAACTTTTAATATATTCGTTTTTGATAACTGTTTTGCTTTTCTGCTTGGCTTTTTTCAAGATATTTTTTATCTTAGCAGAATGTTTTAAATAATACTTATAAATATAATTCGGAATACCACGTTAAATTTGCTTTATTAAAGTTCTTAATCGATCCTTAATAGTCCGAATTTGCTTTAAGTTTTATAGCTTAAAAGTTTTTAAGATAAACTTAAATATTTTGTTTTATTAGGTTATTTTATTAATAATAATTTTAACCCGGTCTTTTATTAAAGGATTATCGGTTGAATAAGGTAATTCGGTGATAATCTTATATTTTTTAAGCTTATATTTCGTAAATAGTTTATGAATCCTTTTAAGCTAATCGGTAATTTTAATTCCTAAAAAGCGAAAGTTCGAAAAAGCCGATAAATTCGAAAGATTATAAAAAACGAAAATTTGTTTATAATATCTGTAAGAAAACCGTATTTAAATTGATTAATAGATCTAAAAGGTATAACGTCCGGTATAAGTACCTTTAGTTCCGTAGATAACTTTAAATACTCCTGGGTTGGTAAGATTTTTCGTTTTTACGGTATATCGATAACGATTCTAAAAAGTATTTAGGCAATCGTATTCTTAGCTGATTTTAGAGATTTAATCGGATTATTATTATTTTAAGGTTTAGGGTTATTAGGTTTACTTTCGTAAAGGTTATTTATTAATCCGTATTAGACCGTTATATTTAAAATAAGGTTTTACATTTCTGTATTAATAAGAAAATTCGGTATTAGTAATAATGCGTATTATATTTAAATTTAAATAGCAATTTTAAAAAGTTTCTATAAGCTTTTAGAAAACCTATTAAAGTCTATCTTAAATTAATTAGTACTATTAGTTTTTAAATTACTTAAATTTTAAAATACTGCCTTAATAAAAATGTATTTAAACATAAAGTAAATAATTATCTACAATAATTGTCTTAAATATATTTTCCTTTTCTTTTTGGCCTTAAAAGTAAATAATTTCCTCCTTTTATTATCCGTTTAAATAACCTTATTTTAGTTAAGTCTTCGTCGTTAATTATTTAACCACACCTTTTCCAGTTTACTAATTAATATTTTTACTGACAATTTAAGCCTTATAATATTTAAGCTTAATAAAAAAAAGAAAATCTCAAATAATACTACCTAACAATAACTAAACGGGATATTATCCGATTAACGCTAAAAAGATTCATAATATATCTTATGTCGTTTCTTTCCTAATTTTTGTATCGTATTAAAAAACGTTATTCCTTTTTCAATACTTTTCTTTCGTATATAGAATAAATAATTTTACAACCTTATTCCTTTTTTTATTTGTATTTGTTATCTTATCCATGTTGTTAATCTTGTCGTTGCTGTACTTATTTTAGTCAATCCAATCCTAATAGTTACGTCGCTAGCGACGTAATTTTAGCTTTTTTAGTCTTTGTTAATTAAATCTTATAATTTTATCTTGCTACGTAATTCTTTTGTCAATACGTATAATATCTTAAATTACGCAATCAGTCTAAAACTTGGATAATTAATTTATACTTTGAAACCGGTTGCCGTACGCGTTTATACCTTTTCGCTGTCGTCCGGATAAAGCTATTCTCGTAATAAGGCCTTAACTGGTTACATCTAACTTAAGCCTTACTGTGACGATATACCTATAAATAATAAAAACCTGCCTAATAAATAAGGCAAATAATTACAGTTAATTTTAAAAACAACCTTAATTATAATAGGTAAAACTATAATTTAATAGTTTTCGTATTAATCGTATAAAAGATCGCGTCGTTATTATAATCGCAGTCGTCAATTACATGCCGTTTAAATCTCGCTATAATCGTAATCATAATCGTAATTATAATCGTATTGGGATATTTCTAATCAAAACCTTATCTTATCCGTCCGACTTATTAATCGGAAATCGAGGTCCGTCGGTAGCTAACAAAAGCTAATATCCTTTCCTTGGCAGTTACTTAAATTGGGACGGGGAAATTCAGCTCCGATCAAAGCATCTTCGAAAACGATATTATTATCGAATAACCGAGTGAAACGGTAATAAAGGCAAACGCAAAACTATATTTCGGTATTAAACCAGACTTTAAAATAAACATAAATGTAAGTGGTTACGATAATGAACAAGTCTCCGGGGTTGCGCTCGGCGAAAAAGAGCTCCTAGAAATATACATATAAATTTGGCTATAAATTGGGACGGGGAGACTTAGCTCCGATTAAAACATTTTAAAGACAGTATTATAATAGAATAGCCGAATAAAGCGGTAATAAAGGCAAATGCAAACTGTATTGTCGGTGTTAAACCAAATTGTAAAGTAAAATATGAATGTATGTATGGACGATAAGAAACAAGTCTCCGGGGTTGCGCCCGGCGAAAAGAACTCCTAGAAATATATTTACGAAGCTAATTAATTGATTAGTTAAGCTCTATACCCTAGCCCGGCACTTTGCATTATTTTAACCCTTTTTTTTCCAGATAAAATTGTTTTTAATCCATTTTGAAAAACAAATAAAAAATATAACATAACTAAATTTTTAACGCTATAGACCATACATAAAACCTATTGATTAATTTAATTAGCGCTTACGCGGTTTATCCTTTATTATTTTTAATTTAGGATTTCTTTCTTAACGTTTGGCCAAATTCATTCGCTGTTTAGCTTTTTTCTGCTTCCTTTTAGCCTTATCCTCTAGTTTCTTTGTATTGATCAAAGCCTTGTATTTAGCTTAGCCTGGCTATCCTTATGGGAAAGACGGTTTAGATTTTGTTTTTCGTTTTTGTATATATATTTTTACCTAATTGTACGGCGTAATATATTAGCTTTGTATCATTATTATTACTCGTTGATTACCAATATCCGGTCGAGATTGGTACTTTATTTCGAATGATAGTTTCGTAAGTATTAAATTAAAATGTATAACTTTAAGTACTAATAGGCCAATCTAAATTAATAAGGGAAAGGGCATTGATGTCGTAGGTAGTCGTACGGATAATTAATAAAATTGATTAGGACGCTGTTTTGGTTAACGTCGTTTATCATAGAATGGTCGGGCAGATTGATTAAAATCTGGCTTATCATTATTTTTTTAGCTAATAGAAACGGAAGGTTTTTAGGTTATTTTGTTTAACGTTTTCCTTTTCTAGTTTTAGGCCTAGGTATCTTTTAATTATATTAGTAACGTTATATTTTATTCGATATTTGCCAAATCTAATCTTATCAGTTATGATTTTATTTTTTCATTTTGAAGAGTTGCAGGTAATAATGTAAAAAACATAAGTAATTTACAGCTTATAAATATAATATCTGGTTTAGGTAGCTATTTTAACGATTATTATACGGGTAGGCGGATTATTAAGCTTTAATTTTTTTTTTTACGCTTTTCAGTATAACTGAAATAGTAACTGGATACGATCCTCGGTAGCATAGGTATCGAATACCAGCACCAAACGCTTTAATCGGACCTGTAATATATTAACCTAGTATTTTGTTGGATTTCTATTTATCCGGATTTTGATTTAGGCGACAAATTATATATATTTTGGATTATAGATATTAATAGCCTTTTTAGCTTTAGTAAGGATTAGTTTGGATTTGTTATATGTAATTATTCGTTCAGCTTTTAAAATAACAACCAAGATTTTTAAAGGTACGTCTTGGCCGATTATTAGGTTAAAAGTAATAATATGTTCGAAACGTAAATAGGTCCTGTCCTGAACGATTATAAGGGTCCGCCATATATTTGCAACTATTAAGTTATTTTAGTATTCCGTTAACCAATATAACGGCGTACTACTTTTTTATAGACGTTAACCGCTTATATTTCTTAGATATATAAAGATAAGCTAATTAAAACGAATTTAAAGTAAAACTGCTTTTATAGGATTAAGAGTAAAATTATTATTGTGTATTTTTTTAAGGAATTGTATTATATTATCGTTTTCCTATATAGGTACGTTAGCTAATTATGTAAGCTTTCCAAAATTCGAAATGTTTAACTTTTTAGAACTTTCGTGCTTACTTTATATAATACGCGTTTTGGACGACGACATAATAATTAGGGATATATTAATAAATATACTTAAGTATAGTATTAAGTAACTTAGAGATAATAATGGTAGCTAGGGGTAATATATAGTACATATATAAATATTTTATAAACGTTAAGGTATAATTGTTATATAGGTGCAGAAATTTGCCAAAATTTGCCAGCAACTTATGCGATCAATTGATCAAATATATTTAGGGCTAATATACCGAATTTTTAATAATAAAACGTATACGCCGAGGAAATCCTAGAAAATCTTATCCGAAGTTATATAGAAAGGTGCCGTCGTCGTCGCTGTCTTTAATCAAGTATATGCATTCGTTTTCGTACTTATACTTCTTTTACAACTTTTCTATAATACCATTCTAACTTCTTCTTCTAGACCTAATATATATCTAAATATATACATAAATATCTTTATTGCATTAATTAATATTATCATAACTCTTTGTTAGCTATTAGATTTACGTAATTCCTAGGGTTTTCGGATAAATGTTAACCCATGTAAGTTGGTCCGCTTTATAAGAAAATCGTCCATTAAAAAAAGTCCGGACCAGGTAACAAGCCTTTAAATGCTGGTATTAAGAAATCTATGATCCTAAGGTCCAAGTAAATATCTATAAGTTAAATCAAATTTTTGATTAACGTCGTAAAATCTTGGCGGTATTAAATTCGTCTATATTTTCCAAGCTATTAATTTGTCGTATTAATAAGTTCTTAAGTAATATTCGGGATTTAGAACTTCCATATAATCCTGATAACGTTCGCAAATCATAAAACCCAATGTATCGTCGAGCACCCATTTTTAACCTTACCTCTACCTTCCAGTATAAATTTCGCAATATTAGTCGTAATTAGGATATATTATCACTAAAAACACCAGTTATAAATAATGCGCTATTTCCAAAACCTTGCCCGGTTTAATATATACTTCTATTAACGGAAATAACTAAAATACCTCCAAAGTCCAGTCCGGTCCTTGGTATCATTAAATAGATAATTAATGGTCGGCGATCAGTATCGGTTGTACATACTTTATCTAGAATGTCGGTACTTCGTAGGTCTGTCCCGAAATTTTTATTAACGGCTTCGATAATTATAATATCCGGTACGTTTTCGTATTATTAATCGAATCCATAGGCTATACATCAACATTAAAACGTTACGTCTTTGCTTTATTCGTCTTGATAATACGTAAAACGTAGCCAAATTTTGAAACAAGCAAAATGTTATATACTATGTTACGTTTAAGTATATCGAAGTAAGTTTTTTCTTTTTTCTATAACATCGTCGATGACCTTCGCTAATTAGTACAAATATTCGGGGCTATGTTTATTAGCGTCGTCTGTAGTCCAGCTACTAATCGGTACATATAATAACAAATCGAAAATAAGAATTTCTGGTCGACCGTAAATGCCCAGTCTAATATAATCAGGTACCTTCAAACAGTAAAAAACTCGGTATCGTATCTAATATACGTCGAAGCGTATCGAACTAATCCTTTAGGTTATTTTATAGGTTATCCTGCTAAGGATTCCCGATACGTTACTAGTTTATTTATTCAAGTATTCGGTATACTTAACCTAGTACCTTGCGAATTTTGCGAAAAACGATATGTAACATCGGAACATTCTAATCAATGCAGAATATACTTATTTTTTAGATATCGGTCGATTTCTGGCTTCTTTAACGGAGTTTGTAATAATTATATCGGGTTTATCGAAAAATATAATTATACTTTCCGGGACGAACGGTTCAAAGTATTTAAGGCTAACTATTTACGATTACCGCGTATTAAAAAGGATATTTGCGGAAAGACTTGTTCTATTATTAAAATATTCGATAAGAATTAACTTCGAAAGAAAGTGGAAAAATATGTTATTAATCCCCAGTTCCGGGCAAATATAGCCAGACGTACTAATTATAAGTAAAATATAATGGTTATCGTATAAAATATCAGTGGATAGGATAATAAGGAAATTTAAAAGGAATTCGAAAAAGCTTAAAGGAATTTAAAGGAATTACTGTACTTTAGTTTTTTGCAATTAATCGCGTTAATATTTTCCGTTTTTTTAATCGTATCGTTTTTATTCTGTCGTTGTCGTCTATAACCGTTTAGCCTTTAAGCTAGCTATTAAATATCTGTACTTTAATATTTGTTCTTACAGGTTTTAAAGCTTTAGGCTGCCAGTTTTTCGGTAGCTCGATATTCGCAACGTCCGAAATATCCGATATCATATCATTTGGTTAATCAAATAGTAATTTAGTCCAGTGGTTTTTTTATAAGTTAATCGGCTCCCAATATCCTTTTTCGTTTTTTACAAATTATTTTAACTTATTGGAAGCGAAGGTATCCTACAATTTCGTTCTATTAATTTCCTTCAAATTATAGATACCTAAACTAATAGTTTTACTAATTAGGTACGGGCTAATCTAACGGTATTTAAGCTTTATATCTTTGGATATATTTATATATCGTAACGTATTATACAGCAATATCAGGTCGTTTATTTTTAAAGGTTAATTTTTTATTTTGTTTTTATCTCTTTCGATCGCCAGTTTAGCAGTTTTGCGACGTTGATTAGCGATCACCTTAATAATCTTGGTTACTTTTTCAGCTTTTCTTTCTAGAAGCCGAATCCTTTACGCAATTAAATTTTTTTAGAGGGTATTTAGGTTTTAAGTTATAATTTTCCATATCGGCATGACGGTTTCGATCAGTAAAAGCGCTTTTTGTCCGTACTGCAGTTTATAAAGGTTAAAGCTATGACTTTTCATAATGGTATTGTCGGCGAAGACCATTTTAGGCAAAAGCTTAACCCATCCTTTGCTAGTTCTATTCATCGCTTTCATTAGGGCTTTAGCGATCGGAACATATCCTTTCTCGACCAGGCCTTGTCGCTAAGCTGCATACACAGCACCAACTTTTTTCTTAATCCTTAATGCATTATAAGCTTTAATAATTTCGCCTTTATTTTTTAAGCTTCCGTTAATTTTAATTTTAATTGTGATATTATATCGATAAAAAACGTGTTTATTTAAGAACTTTTTGATCGTTACTAACGTAACTAACTATAAGGCTTTAGCTTTTAGATAATCGGATAATTTCTAGTTAATTTCGATTATAATTTCGTAATTATTATCCTCGGACATAAATTGGACGTCGATCATTTAGATAATAGCTATGTCAATCGGCTGCGAGAATTTATAGCCTTTTTCGAAGCGTCGATCGGCTGTTTTCTAGTACTTAATATACGTAAGCACTGCCTTCCGACTATGGCCAAATATGTTACGCTAATAATACAAAGCTGCCATATAACGATAGGTCGAATTTCGCTTTTTATGGCCACAATCTTTATAACAATGCCTAATTATTGCGAGTCGCTTTTGTTCGGTATTAACCATTCGCCGGCTACCGTATTTCTTGTTTGCTTTGCGCTAAAGGATACCGTTTTAAATAAAGTAGTTTAACGCCTCGGATTTGAAAGTATTTTTCTTTTTCCTTGGAACATTATTAAGCCGATTAGAGAAATCCAGTATCGTTAGGAACCTAGCATACTTTTATGACTTCTTAGACCAATTCCTAATAAAAGGTCCTTATTGCCGATCCGTATTAATAGATATAAAGGCTATACCAGTCAAAATAAAGTTAACCCGAATAACATTAATTTGGACATTAATAAAGTTATCGACTTTTTCCTTTTATTAATCGTTTAACGTATTAAAGGTTTTAGGTGGCTTTCGGGACAAACCGTCCGCTGCTATATTCTTTATACCGGGGATATATTTAATTTCGAAGTCGAATATCTTTATATAAGCGATTTAACGAATAACGATAGCATTAGGCAAAAAGCTTAAAAAATCATTGATTTAAACTACTAACACCTTAGCGTTAATTTCCAGTACGAATCAAACTTTATAAATGTGGTTCCGGAAACTCTTTAAGATCTTAAAAATAGCTCGATATTTTAGTTTGCTAGCGTCGTAATTTAGCTTAGTACCTTTCCAAGTACCACTTTTAAAACGCGCGGGATGCTTTACTTTATTGATCAGTTAACCGAAAGTATCTCTAAAGCTTTTTTGCTTACGTTTGTCCTTACAATAATTTTTTCGGCATTAAGGCTATAATCCAAAATAATTAAAGTCGGAGCAATCGTAATCGCTTTCTTAACGCTTTCCATTATTTGATTCTAATTAGGGCTTTCAATAAAAGGTTAAATTTTTCGAAATAGGCGTATAAAAGGCTTTGTTTTAATAGCAAAGTACGTAATAAATATTCCGTAATAAATAATAATGCCTAAGAAAACTTTGACCTCCAAAACGTTTTTATATAGCTGGATTTTTAAGATTTTCTTCATTTTGGCTGTATCTGTTCGGCGCCCATTCGTTCCGCAAATATATCCGATTATAACAGTTATTTCTTAATATTATTAAAACTTTTTCATATTGATCGTCGTACTAGCAAGCTCGTAGTTAAAAAGGGTTTTATTTATATTGACGACATATTTATAAACGAATTGCCGAATTCCTGGAAAAATCTCCTTATCGTTATATTTTGTTTTGGGACCTTTGATACTAACGTTATCGACGAATAACCGGGTTATATCGGGTATCAGATCGTTTAAAATCCTCCTAATTACGCGGCAGAAATAAGCTACAAAGTTGGTAAACCTTTAAGACATAATGGTATACCTTAAAAGTCCTAACGGTATCGCAAAAATAGTTAGATCTTTATTAGCTAAAGTTAAAATAACTTGATTATAACTAAAAAAAAGTTTACCAAGATAATTAAGGAATATATGGCAAAATCTGCTAAAAATTCGTTATAATTATTCGGTATAAAGGTATTTCGCAAGGTAACAGCATTTAGTTTGGTCGTTGAATTAATTAATCGAAGGCTACTATCTTTCTTTTCGACTAGAAACCAGGCATTTTTATATGTAGTATGGGACTGTTCGAGGATATTTTGTTAAATACGCATTCGTAATATTTCGATTAGCTTATCCTTAATGCTTATTAGTATTGTTATGCTCTTGGCTTCCTATGCCTTATAAGAGATTGTTCGAATCTTATAATTTAGTGCGACATATGATTTGATTCTGCCGTATTTTTTCCAATCCTAGGCTAGAGCAGCCTTTTTACGAAAAAGCATCTCCTTAAAAAAGGTCTTTTCCGTCCGAGTAAGCTTGTTTTTTAATTGATTAAGAACAGCGTCGGCGCGTTCCTCTGTAAGCCGGATCCCTCGATGTATAGTGGTAAATCTAGGAAATAAAGCAGCTAAAGATATGCCAGGTTTATCGGGCTTTTTTCCGCCTTGATTAATAGCTTGCTAAACTTTTTCGACTTCCTTAGCTTTCTAATTCGGGTTTTTAGGAGGTACTGATCCATTAAAGGGTACATCGTCGACAGGAACTACTTTCTTCCACTTGGGTTTGTATATCATATTAATCTGGACGGTCCGATTATTGTTAATTTTTTGTTACATTTCGTCTTACAATATTCTATACAAAACGTACGCAAATTCGTTATTGTTAAACTGGCCTAAAATCTTATTTCCGGATTCCAGCTTGTCGCCGATAGCTTCCTGAATAGTTTTCGGGTTTTGATCGGCACAGGTATTATTAATCGAGAAAACATAAGGGCCTATAACGTGTTTATCTGTCTTTTTGCTTGTAGGCCTGCTTTCGCCAGTAAAGCGGTTTATTATTTTACCGGTTGCTTTTTTTCAGGCTTTCTATTAGTACGGATCTTGCGCGTAACTTTTCTAGCAGGAATTAAGGGAATAATGATTTTTGTCGGGCCAAACTTTAGAGCTTTCTTTTATAACATCCGGATCTATATTAAGCGTTATTTTCGATTTGGCTATAAAGTTAAATCCTAGTATTAGCGGCTGCGTAGCGTAATGATCGTTAACGACAAACAAAGGAATGGTGATTGATCGGCCAGCTAGTGAATTGGGACGGGGAGACTCAGTTCCGATCAGAGCATCTTTGATGAGCGGGTCACAATAGAATAGCTGAGTGCAGCGGTGATGAAGGCAAACGAAAACACTGTATTTGGGTCCGTGTTGAACCAGACTTTAGAATAGACATGAGTGTGTGTGTGAACAAACTGATGAACGATGATGGACGATGATTCGGGGTTGCGCCCGGCGGAAAGAGCTCCTAGAAATACACATGTGGAGCTGACTAACTGATCAGCCAAGCCATGCCCCCTGGCCCGGCACCCTGCACCATTTCACTAGCCAAACAGAAGCCTCGATTATACTTTCGAACGGAATCCTTTTTTGAAAATTAAAGCTTAAAAACGATACGCGGGTTTGTCGTATAGTTAATCCATATCGCTTGATATACGACGCGATTATGACGTTAGATTCGGTTCCAGTATCGATAACTTTATTAATCAGGTTCTTGCTACCTCTATGGCTTATTTTGACTATTAGTCTGAATAACGGGGTGATATATTCGGCTGGATTATATTACTGGACCGACAGAACTTTAGTTTCTTTCTAGCTTTTTACCTTATAACCGATATCTATGATAAAATCCTAGCGAATTTCTTTGCTTTTAGGACTGTTAATTCTTGCATTTTAACTTCGATTATTTTGATCGTTTTCTTATTTTTGCAATTAAGTACCTTTAAAATCTTAGCGGCCATAAAGTTTTTAAAAGCTTTTCCGAAATCTGGGCAGACCTCGATTAATTCGGACTAAATAATTTCAAACTTTCTTTTGGAATTCTTCCGAATCTTTTTCTTTTAGAACTTAATTATATGCTTATTAATTAGGTCACTATAAGTAAAAGTGTTATCCGTTTGGATGGTATTGTTTGTCTGGATAATGTTATCTATCTAGGGAATATCGATTATCTAGGCGCCAACTTCCATATTATAAAACGAAGGTTTTTCGTATATCAGTTTATCGTCGTTAGTCTCGTATTCGGTCTTATTCTTTTTTGTGCCTTTAGATTTTTTTCTTTTATCTTTGGATCGTTTGGCCATTATGACGCTGGTAAGTACAGCCGGCTAATCAGAATCGTCGGTCTTCAGAGCTCGGATTTCTTTCAGATGTCGGGTACCTTTGCTTTCGACAGGGTTACTTTATAGCTATTTACGTAAAGGTGCCTTTTTATAAAACGGTTTTCCGTTATGGTCGACGAAATGAGTTATGTTAATCTCGGTTACCTTATTTTAATCGGTATCGGACTTTTGTCGATTTGGCTTTAGGATCGTAATATGCTTTTAAGATTTAGCTGAATTATTGGTATCCGGGCTAAGGTTGGTTAATTAACTGTTTACGCTCCGGAAAATGTCGTCTCGCCGATCAAAGTACCGTATCTTTTCTTTAAATCGGGCAGGGAAAGCCGGCGAACCATGGATTTATTCTAAGATTTTTTTTCCAAATTGGAATTTACTGCTCGATTGCCTAATTTTTAAAGACCTAAAGAAATTAAATTATACCTAATGTAATTTTGTTTTCTGGAGTTCCTAGGAGAATAGTATATCCGTTGTCGGCGAGTAAAACCAGTTCTGTAATTTCTATATTAATAAACAATCGGCACTTTTACATAATATGTCCTAGCTTTAGGCAGAACCAGCAGGTACCTTAATCAAGGTTACCAAAAGTATCCACTACGTCCTTAATAACCGCCCCGATAGCTTTGTCGACCTCGGTAACCACCTCGTTTACGATAAGAACTTAGTCGACAAAATTTATCTGGCTGGAGACTAATTGCATTAATCGACGGGTCAGTACTATAATTATATGCCCAAGGTACTTCCTATCCTGGCAGAGCGTAATATTGTGATATCCGAGCTGCCTTTCAGTTACGTATCTTTTCTTTAAAAGCTTTTAAGTTCTAGATTTATCGAGCTTGTACGATCTTTAAGTCCTGCAGCGTATTCGTAATCTCCGATACCTAATTAGTAGAGTTCGACGCTTCTTATTGCGGTCGAGCGCTTTTTTATTATTGTTGCATAAATTATTAAATCGGGTTTAACCGCTTCTTTTCTTTTTAATCAATATCGAAGCTGATATTTTCTTGCTATCTCCTACGTCCATTATATCTTAGGAATCGTGCCTTATTTAAGGCCTAATTTTTAATTAATATCGAAACATTGTCGTAATTAATCGCGTACAGGTTTTCTAGCTTTATAAATAAATTATTGAAAATCTCTTTAAAACAGTTAACGGATAACCCTTTTAGCAAGCTTTTAATATATTCGTTCTTAGTAGCTATTTTGGCTTTCTGCTTAGCTTTTTCCAGGATATATTTTACTTTAGCAAAATATTTTAAATAATATTTATAAATATAATTAAATATACCGCGTTAAACTTGCTTCGTTAAAGTTCTTAATCGATTTTTAGCAGTCCGAATTTACTTTAAGTTCTGCAACTTAAAAGTTTTTAAGATAAACTTAGACGTTTCGTCCTACTATGTTATTCTATTAATAACAACTTTGACCCGGTTTTTTATAAAAGGACTGTCGGTTTAGTAAAGTAACTCGGCGATTATCTTAAATTTTTAAACTTGTACTTCGTAAATAGTTTATTAACCCCTTTAAGCTAATCGGTAATTCCAATTCCTAAAAAGCGAAAATCCGGAAAAGCTGATAAATCCGGGAAAATTATAAAAAACGAAAGCTTATCTATAATATTTGCAGGGAAACCGTACTTAAATTAATTAATAGGTTCAAAAAGGTATAACGTCCGGTATAAGTACTGCTCATTCTATAAATAACTTTAAACACTTTTTAACTAGTATAATCTCCCGTTCTTACGATATCTTAACAAGAATTCCGAAAGTCATTTAGGTAATCGTATCCTTGGCTAGCTTTAAGGATTTAATCGGATTACTACTATTTTAGGATTCAGGGTTACTAAGCTTACTTTCGTAAGGGTTATCTATTAATCGGTACTGGGCGATCGTATTTTAAATAAGGTTCTAAGTTCTCGTACTAATAAAGAAATTCGGTACTAGCAGTAATCCTGTTACAGCAGGCCTAGCAGCCTGGGGCTGGCACACCTTACGTAACCCACTCTCCTTGCTTGAACCCCTAACTACTTTCATTCCATATAAGGGCCCTAGGCCCCTATCTATCCTTATAAAGGGACAAGAGTCTGTTCTGTCCTGACCTACCCCATAGGAATAGACTGGTTACACCTGACTAGAGCCCTACCGTGACAAATCCGTATTATGTCTAAATCTAAGTAGCAATCTTAAAAGGCTTCGATAAGCTTTTAAAAAACCTACTAAAGCTTATCTTAAATTGATTAATACTACCAATCTTTAAATCACTTAGTTTTTAAGATGCTACCCTAATAAAAATATGTTTAGGCATAAAGTAAATAACTATCCGCGATAATTATTTTAAATACACTTTTCTTTTTTTCAGGCCTTGGAAATAAATAATCTTCTTCTTTTACCATCCGCTTAAATAACTTTATCCTGATTAGTGCTACGTCGCTGGTTATCTAATTACACTTTTTCCAACTTGCTAATTAATACCTCCACTACTAACCTGAACGCCATAATACTTAAGCTTAACGAAAAAAAGTAAATCCCAAATAATACCGCCTAATAATAACCAAACAAAATACTACCCGATTAACGCCAGGAAGGTTTAAAATATATTTTATAACGTTTCGTTTTTAATTCCTATATCGTATTAAAAAAACGCTATTCTTTTTTCGATACTTTCCTTTCGTATGTAAAATAAATAGTTTTATAGCCTTATTTCTTTTTTTCCTCGTATTCGTTATCCTGTCTATATTGTTAATCTTGTCGTTGCTGTACTTATTTTAATCAGTCCAAATCTTGATAGCTACGTCGCCAGCAACGTAATTTTAGCTTTTTTTAGCCTTTGTTAATTAAATTGTATAGTTTTATTTTGCTACGTAATCCTTTTTATTAATACGTATAATGTTTTAAATTGCGCAATTAATCCAGAACTTAGGTAATTAGTCTATGTTTTAAACCCGGTTGTCGTACGCGTTCGTACTTTTTCGCCGTCGTCCGAATAAAGCTGTTTTCGTAATAAGACCTTAATTTAACAGCTCTTTTATTAATCGTACAAAGGGTTACGTCGTTATTATGATCGCGGCTTTTAATTATATGCTGCTTAAGTCTTCGTAGCCATAGCCATAGCTATAGCCGTAGTCGTAGTCGTAGTCGTAGTTATATCGATCGTATCCTGATGCTTCTGATCAGAATCTCGTCCCGTCCGTCCGACTGTTAATCGGAAGATCGAAAGTTCGATCCTTTCCTTGGCAGCCACTTAAATTGGGACTGGGAGATTTAGCTCCGATCAGAGCATCTTTGAAGATAGTGTCACAATAAAATAGCCGAATAAAGCGGTAATAAAAGCAAACGCAAACTGTATTATCGGTATTAAACCAGATTAGAAAGTAAAACATGAATGTATGTACGGACGATGATAAACAAATCTCCGGGGTTGCGCCCGGCGAAAAGAGCTCCTAGAAATACACCTGCGGAACTAACTAACTGATCAGCCAAGCTATGTACCCTGGCCCGGCATCCTGCACCATTTCAGTATATATCCTGTATCAGGTCCTTTTACAATCCTTCGAGTACCTGTATTTTGTCTATTTAGTGCTTTATTAGTTAATTGGTATTATATTATTATATACGTTAATGTATATCGGACGGTATTACTTGTACCGTAGTAATTCGTCGCTGTTTTAAATATCTTTCAGGTATAATATTAAAGATTATCTGCTATACTTTAACCTTTAGTTTTTCAAGGTTAAGTCGTTTGCTAAATACATTTACTTTGCTGTTTTCTAAACCTTTTCGATAAATAATAATATAGTCGTATTTAAAAATATTTTTCGTATAACGTAACTATTTCCGATAAGTTTTCGTATCGTAAAAAAGTAGGTAATATTTATATAGTCCGTATATACCTTAATTTAGTACATATTGCCTTTAAGATAATATTTAAATTTTTTAAAGGCGTTAACGATAGCTAGACACTTTTTGTCGGAAATAGAGTAATTTAATTCGGTTCCATATAACTTATAGGAATTAAACGTAATAAGATAAAGTTTTTCTTAATCGATTTAATATCCGATTATGATTTTAAGGCGTATTTCGAAACGTCGGTTTCTAGCTTAATTAAACGCTTTAAATCGTACATAAGTAATACTAGTTTACCAATAACAACGTTTTTAATTTATTATAAAACTACTTTTTCCTTTAAAGTCTATTCGAATTTTTTATCCTTTTAATAAGTTCTGTTAATAGCATAACTATCCTGCTAAAATTACGTATAAATCGTTAATAGTAATTAGCGAATTTAAGAAATACTTATCTTTTTAATATTAATAAGCTATACTTAATTTTTAACTGCAAAAAACTTTTTAAGGTTTATACGAATTGTTTCTAGCGTAATAACATATCTTAAAAATTCGACTTTTTACTTATAAAATTAAGTTTTTTTCGGTATTAACCAAAGGTTTAACGTTTTATAGTATATATAAAATCTAATGCCGTATTTTTCGTACTTTTCTTCCGTTTCTAAATAACTAAGAATGTTGTCTAAGTAATAGATAATAAAAATATCTAAATCTTCTTTTAAATATGGTTTATTATTTGTTAAATTGTTGTTAATACGTTAATCAGTCCTATAAAGGTAATTAGGTATTCGTACAAGCTATATTTCGTTTTAAAAGTTATTTCTTTTGTTCGTATCTCTCCTTAATCCGAATTATATTATAGCTATTTCGAAAATCGATAGCTGTAAACCATCTAGCTCCGTATAGACGATTTTTATTTTAGTAATTAATAATAACAGCGTTTTAGTTTTAACCGTAATATCTTCAAGTTGTAGATAATCTACCATAAATTGAATTCTTTTTTTTTTTTTTTTTTTTTTTGGTACGAAGAACATAAGATAACCGGTTAGTAGCTTAGAACGATATATTTATTTTTTGCGAAGTTTATCTTTAAAGTAATTACGGAACGTATACAGCTTTGTATAATTTAGGTTATATATCGAATAAAAGGCAGTACTTTTACCACCTTTAAAAACTATTTTGTAATCTTATTTGCTATATTCTAATAGTTTGATGTTAAGTTTTGTACTAAATAACTTATCGCATTTATGGTACTGTAAAAATACTTTAACTATCTATTTTAGTAACTTCTTAAGCGGTCGTTTTAAATCGTTATCTATTTGCTTAAATTGCATCGTTTTAAAGTTGGTAATAATGCATAGTATTTTTCGGGTATGCCCTTTTTATTAAATATGTTATATTACTTTAAATAATAAAGTTTCTATCGTTTTCTTATACCTACATTTATTTAATTTATTAATTGAATATTAAGGATTTTCGTCGTTTAGTATATTGTTAAAAAATAAAATCATAATTTATTTTGCAAATCTACCTTTTAATAACCGGGTTATATTATTCTAACCATAGCAAACTTAGAATTAATTCATAATTCTTTATAAAAATAAAAATGAAATTAATAATTTATTTTCTTTTTTGTATAAAAGTTTTAAAAATAATTAATTTCGCGTCGGATTTATCTATCGTCGTAGCTAAATATTTGACCTTCGGCGTTTTCGACCTTGTCAAAATATTTCTTATCCTTTTATAATAATTATAGTTTATTTATTACTTTTAAACCGATATAATTACCTTTTATCACGCCGTAATCTACAAATGCAGTATATTGCTTATTTTTAATATGTATTTATACTGTAATAAGTTTTTTTCGTACTATTTTTATTACGTTTAAAGCTTTTTTAAAATATTTTTATTTATTTCCGTTCTTCCTGCCACCTTAAGGTCCTGTTACAGGTAACTCGGTTCTTTTAAGTTATTTTCGAATTGTTTAATCTTTTTTCCGAATTTTTTGTTTCCGTTTTAGATCTATTTTAGCTGTTACTTTTAACGTCGCAGCGTTGCTATTAGGTATTCCACCTAGTTCTAGAACGCTTTTTAGTTAATATAGTTTGGCTTTAAAATTTTCCAGCTTTTACTCGAAAAAAAGCGAATTTCTTTTTATATAACTAACCGTTCTATTAAATCTTTCGTAAAAGCTACCTGAATTTAAAAGTCGGTAATTATTTTCTAGTATTATTTAATTACCATTCTCTCGATTAGTTTTTCTTACGTTTAGTAATCGCACTATTTGTAATAATATTAAAGTTCTCCCGTTGGGTAATACTTTCCTTCTGGCCAGCTCTTAGTTGCTGCTAGTTCGTCGATTTTTTCCATCATTGTCATTTTTCGCAGGTATTGGTATTACTTTTGATTTTTAAGATCTTTTCCGGTTCGATTTTTAAAGTAGAAACTTTATCCGCCACATACGCGTAATTTGCCGCGTAATATATTCTTTTTCGTCTTTATATATTTCGCATTAAATGCGTTTGCAATTAATAACGTAAAGTTTTCCGTATCGGTCGAACTTTCCTAACTACAGGTTTTCGTTTTATCTTTAACACGTTTTTAGTTATGTGTCTAATATTAATTAGTTATTTTTCTGTTATCGTTTCTGCTGCGCGCGGGAAAGTAGCTTATCGTTGTTTAACTTTTTCTATCCTTCGTATTTTTATAACTACTAGGTAACGGTAAATCTAATAAGTTTGGCTTTTTTAGCTTTTGTTTAAAATAGTTTTTTTTACTTTTCTTATTCTCTATTACGTCTCAGGTAAAGAATTATCGTTAATTTTAGCACGGATTATGTTAGTCCTTTTTTTGTCACCAAATTTCTACTTAAAGTAATTATTAAGAATTAAAACTTAATATATATATTTTTTTTAAGTTTTTACATTTTCGTACGATATATCCGAGCTTATCCTAATTATAATAAGTAACGGACTTTTTATCTTTCGACTAAATAATCCCTAATATTATAAATTCCGGTTAAACTTTATAAAGGGTAAAAGGTGTAAAGCGCTTTCAACCTTAATTAACTCCTTAAAACTTAAACTATAAGACGAATTGTCCCCGCCGTTTTTGTCGTCATTCAAACTGTCGATTGTCGATTTTCACAGCCTCGGCGATATACTTGTCGAAAGTAATAAATCGCTCGATTTTAATAATTTCGTCCTTAATATCATCTTTTAATTTTTTATAAAAGACGTCGATTAGGATATCGTTTTCGTTATTTACTTAACTTATCTTGCCTATAAGGTTCTTAAACTTAATTAGGTATTTAAAAGTTGATTTTTTTTATTTAAGCTGTAAAAAATTCGATATAATCTTTCGTTTTGCGTCCCAGTTATTAAAGTTATTTTTAAGATTTTATTCGAAGTTAGCATAACTTTCGAAAATAAATTTAATGGCCGTTTTCTAATTATCTTTTATATTTTCCAGGTAATTTCGTATCGTAAGCTTAAATTAGTCTAAAGTATTCCTTTTAAAGAACGTTATTATAATAAGGATTTTTTCGATTTTTCTTTTAATTATTTGCAGCCGCAGATATATTCTGGCCTAAATTAAGAAGCTTTAAACGCTTTTTATATTAATTTAAGGTTCGAATTTTTTAATCTTGAGTCTTAAAATAACTGCTGGTACTAAGTTAACTAGAACAGCAACTTGATTAATAAGCTATTAAATAATAGCCTTTAACTGTTAAATACGTTCTTATAGCTACTAGGTAAAAGTAAAAACGGTAACTTCGGTACTGATCGATATTTTAACAGTATTAAATATTGCTTAGAGTTTGACGGTATTATTAGATAAAAGCTTGCAACGTATAACGGCTATTAGCTTAATTAATTAGTAAACCTAAATCGTACGGTTTATATTAACAGTAATACCGTAAGAAATTAAATAATAAATAATAATTACGTTTGGTAATAACAGATATAAATCTAAGTAACCAAGTTATATTACAAGCTGGTACTATCTAAAAAATAGGAAATAACGAACGTATATATATTTTACCATTTCTTGGCGTACTCGTCGAGACTCGCACATGCTTATCCTGCTTACCAAGTAAGCCACTGTAAGTCCTCGTAAGTCGAGTAAGCAGATCACGTAACCTTGGGACCCACATCGGAGATGTATCCCACAACCTCCGACCGTCCGTTAATCGAGCCAAGGCCGTTGGCCATAACAGCTCGTCGTAGGGCTTGTTGCAGGGCGCGTCGTAGAGCTTGTTGTGGGGCGTGTCGTAGAGCGTATTACAGGGCGTGTCGGGCTTGATTTCGCAACAACTCGATACTACGTAATTGAAAGATTAAAACAAAAGTTTCCAATAAAAAGAAATATTTACTATACAGAATAAACAAGTTATTTTAGCCAGCAGAAAGGGTCGCGGTAAAAGAATGTTCTTAATAGCCGCTGAAGATGGCTGTCACAAGCCGGTTAGGAGGAAGGAATAGTAATACGGCGTCCGCGGCAAGCTTTGATACAATGCGTGCATTTGTTAAAGCTGAAAATACGGTCAGCGAAAGAGAATATAGTTGATTTAAATCAATTCGATGAGTTGTAGTTGAGTAATTTGAATGTATTATTGGGGGTGCCAAAAAGTGTCCCGCGAGGTAGTTTGTTCCGCGAGGTGGTGTGGGACGTTATGCGCAACTACGACATTATTATAAGCAGTACAAATTACTTTTTATATTTATTTCTGTCCCTCTAGTATATTATTCCTCTTGCTTATAGGTTTACACGCTGAATAAATGTAAAGTTGTGAACTACTGCAAATATTTTTGCTTTCTCTTCTATTCCTCTCCGTTTTCCCTCTTTATTCTTCCTTCTATATGCTTCCTTTTCTATACTTTTTTCTCTTTTCTTTTTTCCCTATTCTTCCTTTTACTCTTCTTTCTCCATTCTTCCTTCTCCGCCTTTAGCGCCTGGTGCTTTGCGATCCATTCGATGCTTGTTATAGTCTGGGATAATGTTATTAGTGTAAGAAGGAAAGAGGAAAGTTCACGTTATATATAAAAGCAACTCCTCAGAAAACGGATATTACTACGGTACTTACGAAATTGAATGGAAGAAACCTAAGCCCAGCGAACTTGCCCCTGAGCCCGTAATACGGCGATTGGTCTTCCGTGCATGGCCATCCCCCGTTCTTCAGCGTGTCGTACACCCTGGAAGCAAACCAAAAGCAGTTTGCGTCCGTAACATCGTACTTTGGCTCTGATTGGCTTGAGCTAACCAACACGTTGGCGAATTCTAGTAAAGGGACTCCAGGCTCAGCGAAGTCGAGACGGCACAAAAGATCAGCTCTGGAGTAGCCAACCGCTTGCCAGCGACGTGTGAATGATGAACTGTTCAACGCTGGTACACCGCCTCGAACCTCGCCGCTAAAGTACCCTTTCACCAATCTCTTAATCCACCACCCAGTTATTTTAGGATGTTGGATCCATTTCCAACCAAAAGTAACAATATCGCCGTAATCCATACGCTCAACGAAAAGATAAATTGGCTCTTGGGACTGCATGTTTCTTTGCTTGACTGTGACTTGGAGGAACTCGTGCTGGACAGCGGAGAAATGGAAGTTCTTCATATACCAGAGCGCGGTGACGACCCAGCTGGAATGTTGATTATCGTGATTGAGTGCCTCACGCCAGTCTAGCAATGACATTGTAGTCATCTGGTCATTACCCAAGTAAGAGGGAAGTTTCATAGACAGAGGGGGTTCCGAAATGCTTAAAGGCGCCTCCTCCGTCCTTGGTTTTTCCATAATGGTGACCACCGCGGTATTTAACATAGATATAAGTAAGGTAATGGTTGTGAATGTCGAGCCCTATGTCAAGAACTTGGACGAGGATAAGAATAAACCTGAGCAATTCGCTGAAGGCGGCGGGAAAACAGGAAAGAAACACCTTTTTAAGGCTAAGCTCTACAACCTCTAAAGAAGTGTACCCACCTCCTGAACTGACCCACTTCCTGAATTACCTCACCAAGATCAGGCCCCGTTTTTAAGGTTGTGGCTGCGCCTGCGGCGCAGCTGTGTCTAGGGCTTGCAAAACTTGTAGCTTTAGGTACACCGCCAAGACGGGCGCATAAAAAATAACAAAACCTCAAAAACGCGGCCCGATATCAAGTTGTTGTCAGCTAGCAGGGGGTGCTCTAGCACCCCATATACGGAAAGGCTCCCTCTGATCGGAACATATAGGTTCTGTCACTAGACTCCATAAAAGAGTACGCGTTCTAAAGCGCCTGCAGCTAGTTATCCAATACAACATAACTGATATCCCCTATATCTGACAATTAAAAGCTTTATTCGCTTAATTCGCGTTATTATCAATTGATTAACTGCTGCTGAGACGATATAGGCTGAACATTAATAGCAATTACTTATATACCCCATTATTTACAATAGCGACCGTACCATCGACGTCCTTCGTTATTTATAAAGGACCTAAGGATTAAAATTGCTTTAAAGGCAAATTTTAATTCAAAATATACGCGCTTAATATTTGGCGTTATATCGACCTTTATTAAAATAATGCATAACCTGTTAAACTTACAAAATCCAAAATAATCTTTTATCTGAAAAAATTACTTCGTAAAATAACGACGTAAATAATTAATTCTTTTTCCAAAAGAATTATATCATCTAAAAAAGTTAATTATACGAATTATCCGACAAATACTTTCGAAATAACAATAAAAGGCAAATAAACTTATATCTAGGATTTCGCGATATATATTTACGAAAATCGGAAATACGAAAACCTTTGTAAAAAAATTAACGCCTTTAAGAAATAAGTTTTAAAATCGATATTTTCAGCAATTAAAAAAAAAGATTTAAGTTACTTTGGCCGAATCTAGTAAGGTATATAATAATAGGCTTATAAATAATACTTAACAAAAATACCGCAAAAGGTTAAAATAAATTTCGAAATTAACGAAAAAACTAAATAAATAAATCGTAAAATAGCAGAAAGTAATGGCCTAAAATAATATTATAACGTTTTAAAAACGAAAATAGCAATTATATAAATTAACGACCTGTATATAACTTTAGCTTTAATCATAAAAACCTAAATAATTATTTTTTAGATAATTAAAAAAGCCGAAATCGATAATAGTACGATTAGTTATTAAAAGGTAACTGCTAAGCTTTTAGATTATTAGATATTAATTTATCTTTTATTTATATCCCGAAATATTAACGTAACGTTTCCGACTTTTTAAAAAACTTTTACAGATTTTTTTAATTAAGGCGATTTTAATTAGGAAAATATTAAAAATATAAGCTTTTTACTATAAGAAAGAACTTTAGGGCTTAAGTCGAAACGTAATAATCGTAAAGGTTTTTAAACAGACTAAAACGGAAACAAACAAAAGCGATAAAAATCGGACACGCAGGGTATTCGTTATAAGGCCTACTTAAATTTATTCTATATATTATTTCAATGTTTTTATGCGTTTTTTTGGCAAAACTTTAATAAGTTTCCGCTTTAACAATAAGGTGGTTATATTCGTCTAAAGTCGGATTATTTCCGATTAGTTTTGAAGAAAAAAAATAATCGCGTATTAAAATTTATAAAGGTGTTAATTACTTAAAAAATTGATTATTTTTGAAGAAAATAAAGTAGGTTTTAGCGTATTTTTTAATTTTTGATTAACGCAGTACGATAAACGTTACTTTTTATTCCTTAAGGAATTTATTTATTTTAAATTTAAGGTTTACAATATATATTTTTAATTTTATTAGCAGGTTCTTAAATTTTAGATTAACCATATAAGGCGACGAGATATACGTGGGTAATAGCTTCGTACAGATTAAGGAGTATGGAAAAGTTAATGTAATACTTCGAAGTTTTAACAGTATAAAAGCGTTACATTTATATAACGTAGTTTATTGCGAAAGCTTTATACGTAATCTGGTATTTTTCCGGCAATTCCAGAAAAAAGGATATTAATAAGATAATAAAAGAATTAACGTACCACACCACCGAACAGTGTACACCACCGAACGGCGCACTTCTTAACAGTCTGCAACAATCAATCCAAACAACTCAACCACAACACCTCAAATTAACTCAAATCAATTAAATGCTTCTTTGCTAACTATATCTACAGCTTCTCGACGAATGCACGCATTATATCAAGGCTTGTTGCGGACGCTATATTACTATTCCTTCCTGTCAACCCGCTCGCAACCGACTAACTTCAGCAGCTGTTAACAGCAATTTTTTACTACAACTTTTCTGCTAGCTAAAAGAACTTGTTTATCCTATATAGCAAGTATTTCCTTTTCTAGAGAACGTTTGTTTTAATTATCTAATTACGTAAATTTTAAGTTGTTGCGAAATCAAGTCCGATACGCCCTGCTACACGCCCCGCGAAACGCCCCGCACGGACTCTCCATATCCCCCAACGCGCTTCCAACGCGCTCTTAACGCGTTCTATAATACGTTCTCCGACGTCTATCTTCAACGTATTAAAACCGGACAAGAAATGCTCGCGTATTTGAGTTAAGGATTCGGTCGAAAATAATTATCTAGTCGCTCGACTTTGGGTCGTATGAAATGGGGGTAATATTGGCTTGAACGCGTTAAAAGGTAGTCGGTTGCGGACAGGTTTAGGGAAAGTAATAGCAATATGGCGTCCGCAACAAGCCTTGATATGATGCGTGCATTCGTCGAAAAGCTGTAGACATAGTTGGCAAAGAAGCATTTAATTGATTTGAGTTGATTTAAAGTGTTGTGGTTAAGTTATTTGGATTAATTGTTAAGGACTGTCAAGAAATGCGCCGCTCAGTGGTGTGCGCCGTTCGGTGGTGTGGTACGTTAACAATTTTATTCGAAATAAATACGATTAAGTAATTATTACATTAATAAATAAATTGAATTAATTCGTTATGAAAAATATTAACGTAATAAGTATTTATACAGCTTTAGTAGCTTGTAAATAAAACGTTAATTTATATATAACGAAATTATTACTAATTAGTAATGGTACGATTTGGTATTTAAGATTAAAATATTTAAGGCTCGAAATAATTGCTTAGTTGTAATTTTATACAAAAAAATCCGGTTAAAAAGTTTTATAACAGTCGAATACCAAGTATATAGTAAGGCGAATGCTAAAAGGTTAATACGCTGCGAATTAAAGGAAAAGTTTTTCCGATTAAGATAAAAAATGGTTATCGACTTTACAAATTTTGAAGAAAACCTTAAAGGGTATAGATACAATATATTTACTACTGACAGATATTTGGGTTTTATTTAAGATATTTATTTTTAAAAACTAAAAGTAAAATATATTAATTATAACGTTTCGGTATTTTTTAAAAATTTTAAAGAACCAGGATAAATTTTTTCTTTATAAGTAATCAAATACGATAACAAAATTTTGAAATATTATCAACTTCGAAATATGCTTTAATTGCTTTTTTTCTTTTTAATATTAAACTTAAGCCTTTAATTTCGCATATTTAGATTAAAAACAAGGGTATAAAACGTTTACGGAGTATAATTAAGGAGAAAACGACTGTAATACAAAATGGAGCTAAGTTACTTTCGTTTTTGATCGTATATATCTTTAAAATTGCAATATATTTATATAACTATATCCTTAAATACGTACTTTTTTAGCAAAACCTATATAAGGTTTATTATATTTACCTAGCATATAAAAACGGTATTACAGTATTTAATAAGAAGCTTTAATAAGCTTATCTGCAAATATATAGTTATATAGCTTATGTTATAATAACTGCCGTTAGAAAAAAAGAAATAACGATTTTAAAAGTTCATTTTTAAAAAATAAATTAGTTATTTCGTCGGCTATCGATTTCCGAATATTTATGAGATTTAGAACCTATTAATTAATAAGATTATTGTTATTCAAAACCTACAATTTAACGAAAAGGTTACTATTTTGAGTAATATTAAAAACTGAAAAAAGGTTTTTTATACGTTATAAAAAAGGCTTTTAAACGTTATTCTGATAAGTAAAAATATTTAATTAAGTTAATAATTACTTAATATATATATAACGTCTCACACCACCTCGCGAACTAAACCACCTCCCGAGCCGTTTTCTGGCACGCCTCAACAGCGCATTCAAATTACTTAACCACAGCACATCAAATCAACCCAAATCAATTAAATACTTCTTTACTAATTGTATCTACAGCTTTTCGACAAATGCACGTATTATATCAAGCCCTGCTGCGGACGCCATGTTGTCATTCCTTCTCCTTAACCTGCCCGCAACCGACTACTTCCTAACGCGTCCCAGCTAATATTACCCCCATTTCGCAAGTACCAAAGCCGACCGACGAAAAAACGATTATCAACCTAATCTATAACCAAAATACGCGAGCATTACTTGTCCGGCTTTAATACGTTAAAGATATACGTCAGAGAACGTATTATAGGACGTATTAGAAGCGCGTTAGAAGCACGTTGGGGGGCATGGGGGGTCCGTACGGGGCCTTTCGCGGGGTATCTCGCGGGGCGTTTCGCGGAGCGTATGGCAGGGCGTATCGGACTTGATTTTGCAATAACTCGAGACCTACGCAATTACACAATTAAAACAGACGTTTCCCAAAAAAAGAAATACTTGCTATATAGGATAAACAAGGTCTTTTAGCCAGTAGAAAGGTTGTAGCAAGGAATTGCTGCTAATAGCTGCTGAAGTTGGTCGGTTACGAGCGGGCTAGCAAGAAGGAATAGCAATATAGCGTCCGCAACAAGCTTTGATATAATGCGTGCACTTGTCCAGAAGTTGTAGATACGGTCGGCGAAAGAAAATACGATTGATTGGAATCAATTTGATGTGTTGTAGTTGAGTTATTTGAATGTGTTGTTGCGAGGTGCCAAGAAGCGGCTCGCGAGATAGTTTGGCTCGCGAGCTGGTGTGGGACGTTAAAAAGAAGATAAAAATTCGAGCGAAATAATTTAGTTATTGGCTGAATAAAAGAAATAATTTCAAAAGGGTATTAATATAAAAAGCGTACAAATTAGAAAAAATAAGTTTATTTGTAAAGAATTAATTTTTTTTATATAACCGTTATATTCAAACTATTTTTGTTTTTTTAGTTTATTATTTTTATTAACGTTTGCCTTAATAACTGTTACGATTATTGCGCCGTCGAAAAGAATCGAAATAATTTTAGGTTTTCTTTTTATTATTTAACTTCCCGTAACGATAAAAACGAAGATATTTTACGGATAATAAACGTAAACCTTTCGTATATTCCGTATTAAAAAGGTATTATTCGAAACGAATATAAGGTACAAGAAACTGCATTTAATGTAAAACGTTTAGCCCTTTTTATAGATACGTATGATAACCAGCCAATAAGTTGCAGAAATTTAAGAAAGTTAATTACCTGAAATATACGCTATCTTAATCTGAAAGGCTATAATATTTTAGCATATAAAAAGGTATTTAAGTCGTTAAACTGAATATATAAGCGTAACTTACCGTTACCGGCGCGAAACCATAAAAAGCGAAATATATATCTGTTAAGAAAAATGTTTTGTAAAGTTAAAAAGGTTTACTTATAAAGCTATATAAAAAATGTAATCTTGGAAAACCGTTAATTAATTTTTTGCTAAAGGGAAAGAAGTATTAAAATATATATAAATACATGTTTATAAATTTAACAAATATAATTAATTACAAAAATATAAAATAAGTTTCGTCGTACAGAATAACTAATAATTTAAAAATGTTTATAATAATTTAACGTCCCACACCACCGAGCGAGACACTTTTTTAGCTATTCCAACAACTTATCTTCAATTGCCCATTTTTCAACAACTATAATATGGAGCGACTTACAAAAAAAGCAAAAATAAACTTAGCTATTCAGGCTAAAAAAGTGATCCGAAATTCAGTTACAAAAAGCTTGATTTTATTTATAAAGTTTCATCTTTTATTATAAGATACCGTTTTAACGGCAGATACGCCCGAATCGATACTGCTCCCAATTCGAAGAAATTGACAGCGGCCGAAGAAAAATCGATTATCGACCGAATCCTCGATTAAGATACGCGAACGTTTTCTGTCCAGCTTTAATACGTTAAAAATATGGCCAATTTATTGCTTACCCAACGTATTACAAAACGCATTGGAATTAACTAGGCGTCGAGATTTATTAAAAGGCAAAAAAAATACTAAACGCGTTTAAATCGAAAAATCAGTTATTAACGAGTTTTATGCAAAAATCCAGAAATATTCCGTAAGTAATTCAAATTTATTCGGGCTATTATTGCAAAATACAGCATTATAAAAAAGTATATTTAAAACTTCGATGAAACAGAATTTTTAATAGAGTTTTTTATAATAACGGGTATAGTAATTATTAATACTGAAAAACGTGAAAACTTAAACAAACGCAATAAACGAATAGAAAATAAGTTATAATTATCCAGACTATTAATTTTCAAAGTTAGGCTATGCCATTATTTATTATTATAACGGGGAAAAATTATTTTTGGTCCTAATACCGCAATAACCTATTGCCAATAGCCGATTAAAAAATCGCATTAAGTCATAATAGCTAGATAATAAATAAATTAAATTTCGAATAAATCCAGCATTTTAACAAATATATTCGGACGTATACGAAAAGTTTTAAACGTTTCCTCATTTTTGACGGTTACGAAAGTTATTATTCGATAAATTCGAAAAATATTACGCCAATAACAACATTATTATATTTTATATACCTGCGCATTTTTCGTCTCGATTTAAACCTTTTAATATATCTTGTTCTTTGTTTTAAAACGTACCTATTCGCGGTATATCGAAAACTTTATACGACGCCATTATACCTATATTGCCAAAAAAGATTTTCTCGCCGGCTTTTACGACGCGTTCCAAGCTGCTATAACGTCCGATAATATCAAATCTGGATTCGTAAAAGTTGGTCTTATTCCATTCGATCTTAATAACGTTCTTTCTAAATTAGAAGTTTCTCTAATTATACCTACGCCGACCGTCTCCCCGTTAATCTCTGCTGGTTTCATTCGTTCTCTGCCCGCGAAAATCTCTAGAAATATCAAGAAAGTAAGGAAGTAAAAACGTTATTTATAAAAAAGATTTGAATATTAAGGTAGTTTGTTAAGGGTCGTTAAATCGGCTGGTTTGTTAACAAAAAGTAACTTGTTATTTTTGTATAAAGTTGTTTTTCTTCGAGAAGAAAACGTCCAATTGCGCGAAACGAACCACATTTTAAACAAACGTCGGAGAACTAAAAATAAACGTCTTCAAAAAGGAGGAACATTTATTATACAGAAGAGATAAGTTTTTTTGGCCTAAAAAAAAGGGGGTAGTAAAAAAATGCAGCTAACAACAGCTGGAAAAGGTCGTCGCAAGAGGGTTAAAACCAAGGAATGAAAGTATAACGTCTACGGCAAGCCCGAGTATAATGCGCGTATTTATAAAGGAGTTATAGATACGTCTAGCGAAAAAGAATCCGATTGATTTTAATTACTGCGATACGTAGTTAAGTTATTTAAATTTGTTGTTGGGGGGTGCCAAAAAGTGTCTCACTCGGTGGTGTGTCTCGCTCGGTGGTGTGGGACGTTATACGTATTTATATTAGTTAAAAAGTCGTTTTACGCTGTAATTATTATTGCGGCTAAATTTAACATAAATTTTAAGCAATATAATATTATAAATGCTTTCGTTAACGTTAACTTATTTTACGAAATATATATAAAAACGCCTTTAAGATATTTATAACGTAATAAAATTTCTTAATTAGGAGAATATTATATAAATTAAAGAAATTATTTTTATTATAATAAAAGAACTTTATTAAAACACTTGCTAAATTAATATTTCGCCTTGTTTTTTTACAAATCTTATTATTTTATTCGTTAAAAGGTACTTATTTTCTTTTTTATAAACGATATTATTACAGCATATTATAAAAAGATTAAAACCTCGTCGATTAGTTAATTTAATAAATACAGAAACGGTATATCTTTACGAGGAATAAAAGTTTATAATAATTTCTTGGTATCGAAATAATTAAAGATAAAGCTAAAAAAGAAATTAATTTAATCTTAAAAATATCGAAAAGCTTTTTAAATATATTAATAATAAATGTCGAATTATTGCCGAATTTTAATTTAATTTAGTTAAGCTTTATTAACAAATACTAGGAAAAAGCTTTTTTTATTTTATATGTAACAATTAATATACAACCTGATATAGCTTTTAGGGTATTCCGATTTGCCCGATTTAACTTAAACCTTAATAACGCGTATTATAAAATTATTAATCGAATTATACTATACCTAATCGGAACTAAAACGTTAACGTTGCAGTTCGGAAATAAGAATTTATTAAATATTTAAAATAATGGTTTTTTTACGGATAATATAATCGATCAAAAAAGCTTTTAAATTTACGTTATAAAGTTATTCGGAAAATAAATAAAATAACGAATAAATAAATAAAATATAATAATTCTTTTTTATAAAAGCGGAATTATTATTTATTATATAAGTTACAAAACACCTTATTTAACTTTTAATTAATTAAAAAGTTAAAAGTTATTTTAAATGTTAAATCGTTAAATAAATAGTACAATAATTAATAAACGATACGGCTTATTAACGCCGACGTCGTCTTATTATAAACGAAATTACGATATATATATATATATATATATATAATTACTAGTTACAAAAAGCTATAAAAAGAGATATAATTAAAATAGATTATATATTTACGAGCGATATACTAGTCAATAGGCTAACTAAAGCCTTAATACGCGAACTTTTTAAGTATTTTAAAAAGCAGCTAGGATTAATAGATATTACGAAAGCTTTTAATCGGCGGAGGAACAATCTACGAGTTATTTTAAAGGAAGAATTAGCTAATTAAGAGGATATAATTACCGAAGGAAAGGTAGAATAGAAAGCTATGGCTTTAAGAAGTGATGAAATATAGATGATTAGCGCCGTAACTACGTCCAGGCGTTAAAGGAGTGTGTCAGTTAGCAGGGAGTGCGCTAGCACCCTATATACGAGGAAGCTCCCTTTGATCGAAACATATAAGTTCTGTGACTAGACTCCATAAAAGAGGAGTACGCGTTTTAGAGCGCCTGCAGTTAGTTATCCAATATAATACAACTGATATCCCCTATATCTGACAGTTGTAGATTTTTGGCTCCATTCTGAGCAGTCCTATAGAAAATATAGAAAATCTTCTTAGGAAGCTGACAAATATAACAGGAACAAAAATAACTACAAAAAAAGGTTAAAAGTTAGTATTTTATAGAGTTTTAAAAAAGCTTTTTAACTATGTATATAACTTTTCGGTCGGGGCTGGTTTGGTAGAGATATTAAAGAAATAAGTCAATATTTCCGTTCTAGGTAGACCTTCCATTCGGAACGCCCTCCTCGCTGCGACACAACAACCACCGGTCGCAACATTCTGCCATGGACCTTCCAAGGGTAATTTAATATGAGAGAAGCCCGTACAGCTATTCTTTTATCCGTTTACCTCATTAAAATCAGGTCCTATTTTTGAGGAATACCTGCGCCGTAGACGCAGCTGTAGCTAAGACTTTGAAAAATCACAGAAGCTCTAGGTATCCCGCTAACCCAATTAGAACAAGACCTATAAAAACACACTTTCCTCAAAAATAGGGCCTGATGTTAAGTTGTGAATTGTGAGCTCCGTTATCTACGTTCCTATACAAATTTTCGAAAATTTAACTTGGAAACTGGCAAATATAATAATAATAATAAATGGAAAAGAATAAAAAACGTTATTATATACAGCTTTAAAAGGGTTTCCTAACCGTATATATAACTTTCCAATCGGGGCTAATTTGGCGGAGATATTAAAGAAATAAATCAAAATTTTCGTTCTATACATCCTTTCTTCTCTTAAACTATAACGCCCTTATAGCTACGACGCAACAACGACAACCCGTACGGCCTAAAAAAATAGCTGGACAGGTTTCTCCTATACAGAATTACCCTTGGAAGGTTCATGGCAGAATGTTGCGACTGGTAGTTATTGCGTTGCAGCAAGAAAGACGTTTCAGATTTAATTAACCCTAATCTTTTTATAGCTGCGATGTAACAACTATAACCCGTACGGCCGAGAAAATCGATATACAGACTTTCTCCATATAGAATATGCTAATAAAACCCGGTATACGATGGTACGACCGTTAATTATTGCGTCGCAGTAATAAAAGCGTTACGGTCGTCCATTTTCCAGGTTTGAACTTGGCTGTATTAGTTGCAATTATTACCTAAAAAGAATTTAAAAAAATTCCTATTTGCATATTAGCTTATTGTTATGGTAAAAATGGTGCCTAATGGGCTCTAATTAGACATTCCTG
This sequence comes from Monosporascus sp. mg162, assembly GCA_004155945.1. Taxonomy (NCBI): domain Eukaryota; kingdom Fungi; phylum Ascomycota; class Sordariomycetes; order Xylariales; genus Monosporascus; species Monosporascus sp. mg162. Next base: position 48,941 of record QJNY01000225.1, read on the forward strand.
GTGGGCTCTACCAGGGCTTATAAAAAAGGCTTCGATTAGCTTAGGTAGCTTGGAAGTTTTTTCTTTTCTAAGAGTTAAAGTAGTTAATATAGCCTAAAAATCTTTTTTGTAACAGTTATAAGCCCGGAGCCAGTAGGCTGCGATAGTTAATATACGGCTTTAGCTTTAGTTAATTCCTTTGCGCACGTAGAAGGATTCGTTTTGTTTTTTTCTATAACGACTGCGTACCTCGCCGCTGTTATAAAGTTTATCAACTCCCTTTTTTAATACTTACGATTATTCGACCCTAAAGCCTTAAAGCTGATTGCCGGAAGGTTCGTACGCTAGAAGCGCTAATGCGAGAGGGTTTGCCTCCTGGAAAGCCCGACGTATGGAAAGCTAAAAGAGCTTCCGCCGTTACGGGAGATCTTTTTTAAAAGTAATACGATTATAGAAATAACTTGTAACGAACCTGTTATGCATCCACCTGGAGGCATAAGCAGTATCCGAAATGGGGTCTTGATTTGTAGGTAACAATAGTGCGAGAAATGATTTAGTAGTTTGTTCGTTAAAGAGGTTTGCGGACTTTTCCCTTAATCGGAGAACGGTGCCTTTGACTGAAGGCTTAGATTAATAGCTAAAAAGCGAAATTAAGTAAATGCAATTTTACATAAAAGTTTTGACTATTATATATCCTTTTGATATTAAATAAGTATGTTTGTAATTTTTTGGTTTTACTAGATTACTTAAATCCTTTGATTTAGTTAATTTGTTAAATTAAATAGATTACGTAGTTACGTGATTTAACAAGGTCCTACCGACCGTGGGAGTTTCCTTTAATACGAATCGTTAAGTGGATCGTAATACCATTCTTTTCCTTTTAGGATTTTTGTCCCAAAGATAAAAATGTAAATGTTTCCCTACTTTTAATTGAAACCGTTTTTTTTGACTGTTAGTTTATTATGGCGGGTTATGTAGAAAAATAAGTGCGTAAGGTGCGTACGAATTAGCGTTAATCCCGTGATAGCCGTTCGGATTTTATCTGTATTTACGGTTTTAAGGTTTTGCCTTGTTTTAGTTATTTATTATTTGGAGAGGAATAGTGTTTTATGATAAAAGGTTCGTTGAACTGCTATTATTGCATTCGCCGTTAGCGTTATTACGACGGAAACGCTGTTGTTATGTTTTCTTTGGAAAATATCGGATCGAAGCGTAACCGTTTTCAGGAGGAGCGTCGTGCCGCCGAAGATGAACTCGTAGAGTTATAACGGAAGTTTTAGGAAGAGATGTCGAAAAGGATAAATAAACTGCAGCGGTTACGTTGTTAGGAAGATATTTTGAAAAAAAAGGCCCTTAAAATATTAAAGGAAGGTTATAAACTGGACCAGTTGGAAGAAAAAGAAAGGATGGAAGAAGAGCAATAGTGTATAAAGGAAGAGCAAGCGCGGTTTGTTTCGGAGATTAACGTTAATATGGAGGCGTTTGCTTTTTTCGACTGGAGCGCCGAGGGCTTAAATTTGGGGGTTGGACCGTTATCGCCTGCGACTTTGGCCGCGTTGGAGACGGTCGGTTAAGATTTTAGCGGTAAAACGTTTTAATTAGGTTTTTCGTATTCGTTAGGTGCTTAAAGGGTTCTTAAGTGTTATCTTCGGGTAGGTAATCCTTTTATTTGATTAGGTATTAGATTTTGTCGTTGATTATTTTTGAATTTAGTATTTTTTCGATTTCGTATTTGTCGGTGTTTTCCTTAATTTTTAAGTTTATTTCTAGCAGGGCGTTACTAGGTATTAGTTTTAGTAAAGAAATGTGGAAAATAGGATGTATTTTTATTGTTTTAGGTAGTAATAATCGATAGTTGGTTTTGGAAATAACTTCGTTAATTTTAAATAGGCCGAATTTTTTAAAATTAAGCTTATTACTAGGTTTCTTAGTTTTAATTTATAAGATATTTGAGGTTACGTTTTGTTTTTGGCGTAGCAGGTAAACCTTATTTCCTTTTGATAAAATTAATTTTTTAATTTTTTTTTTATTATAGTATTAAGTTATTCGTTATTGGAAAAACCGCAGTTTAGTTTTAAGGCAAATCTGGATAATTTTAATCTTAAATATTATTATTTCTGCTTTAGAGGTTATTAAAGTAATTTTTGGAATTTTACTAAATGGTTGCTTTGGTTATTAAGTTTTTGCGTATCGTTTGTATATTGCTGTATAAGGAGAAATGCCTATATTTTCGTTAACGGATATGTTATAAATTATTTATATTAACGGAAGTAATTTTACTTAATTATTTTATTGGTAGTTAATATAACTTTTTAAGTATTGTTTTAAGGTTTGGTTTAACCGTTTTGTTTATTTATCGGTTTGGGGATAATACGTTATAAAAAATTTAAGTTTGGCGTTAATTTGCTTAAAAAAACTGGTACCAAATTTAAAAATAAACAATTTATTTTTGTCCGAAATAATTTTTTCTGGGATTCCATGTTTATCGAAGTAATATTTTATAAATACATAGGCCAATTATTTTGCTGTTATATTTCTTTTAAAGGGTAGGAAGTATTTATACTTGGTAAGTCTGTCGACGATTACCCATATTCCGTCGTATTGGATTCCGGTAACGGGGTCCTTAGATAAGGGTAAACCGGTAATAAAGTTCTAAGTTATGGTATTCCATGCTTTATTTGGAATTTCGGTAAATTGTAGCAATTTATACGGTTTGTAGCAAGCTGTTTTAACCTTATTACAAACGTTGTAATTTTTAATTACTTGTTTAACGGTTTTTTTAAGTTTTAAAAAGTCGTACTTTTTTTGGAATCGCCTGGTTATTTTGAAAATCCTTTAATACCTATATAATAAATTTTCGTAAAATTCTTTAACAAACTGTTTTTGTCGTTTCCGTAGGATATAAACCTTTCCGTAGTATAGTAATTAATTCTTAGATTATCCTTTTAATTATTTAATTTTTTTTTGCTTATCGGAATTATAAGAACTTTTGAATTGGGTTAAAAGTTCGGGGGTAAATTTTTTCAGTATTTTATACAGCTATAAGGTACTTTTTTTTATAAGTTATAACATTTGCATACGTCGTTTAGGAACCTTAATATTATAATTTCCTTTTCGGCTTAAGATATCCGCTTAAATATTTTCCTTACCCTTAATATGGTAAATTTTGAAATTAAACTTAAATAGGAAAATTATCCAATTTTTATATCGTTTATTAAAATCCTGAATTATTATAAAATAAATAAAATTTTTATAATTAAAGTAGATATTAAAAGGTTCCTTAATTCCATTAAGGTAAAGTTCCTATTCTTTAAGTACTATAATAATTGTTAACAACTTTTTATCGTAAATAAGGTATCGTAATTTTACGTCCTTTAAAGCTTTGGAATAATAAACAATTAGGTATTATTTTTCGTCGTTTTCCTGTTGTTCTAAGACTGCTTTTAGGGCTTTATCTGATGTATTAATCTTTAATCGTTTTTTTTTGTTATAATTAGGTAACCTTATAATAGGGGTATTGGTAATCTGGTCTTTAAATGTCTACATTATTTCTTTAACTTCCTTCGTAAATTCGAATTTTTTTCTAATATACTCCTTGGTAATAAGGTTCGTTAAAAGTTTGGCGATTTTTCCGAAATCTTTGATCAAGTTACGTACGTAACCTGTAAATCCCAAAAATTAACGGACGTCGGTAACGGTTGCTTTATCGGAAATCGGCCAACTTTTAACTGCTTTTATTTTGGAATCCTGGATTTGGATCTGTCCTAGGGTAATAGTAAAACTTAAAAAATCTAACTTCTGGATATGCTATACGCTCTTTTCGGTATTAACCAGCAGGTTTACTTTTTCGAATACTTCCAGCATTTAAGCGACATATTTTTTATGCTTTTTTAAGGTTTTAGAATAAATAAAAATATCGTTTAAATAAATAAATACAAACCTGTCGAAAGATTTTCGTAAAATAATTATTAATATATATTAAAAACTAGCGGGGACATTAATAAATCTTTAAAACATTACCTTATATTTATAAAATTTATAAATTATTCTAAAAGCAATTTTCCATTTTTTATCTTTAGTTATTCGGACCAAATAATAACCGTCCGGTAAATCCAACGCGGTAAATTATTTAGTTTTGTTAATATTTTCTTTTATGGTATTTATAAAGGTAAAAAGGTATTTATTTTTAATAGTAATGTCGTTTAATTATCGGTAATCGTAAACTTTTTGATATATAAGGTTTCCATTTTTGTTAATTCGGATCTTCCTATCCTTTATCTTTGGTACTATTATAACGGGATATCCTATAAAAGATTCTGATTTTTAAATATATCCGCATTCGAAATTTTTTTGTAAACTTTTTTATAAAGCCTTTGCTTTTTCTGGATTTATATAATAAATCTGGTGGAATTTTAAATAATATCCTTCTTTAATAAAAATCCTGTAATTCCATTAATTATGGTTAAGTAATTTTTCCCGTATTCGTTCTTTAAATAATCTTTTAAATCTTCAGTACTTAAGGGGTACCTTAGCAATTAGGTCCATTATTCTAACCTTTCGGATTAGGTAATAAATTTCTCGAAATTTTTCCTTTAAAGAAATTATAAAATAATTTTAAAAAAGTTTCTAGGTTTTCCAATTAATGTAAAGGTTACTGGAATAAAGTTACGGCATTTTAAGGATAATGTCGTATCCTGAAATATCGGTTACGTTTAGTTTGATTTTTTCTAAATATCCCTAAATTTGCACTAAAAATTCTTCCGTTTCCTTAAAAACTCGTTTATTTTTATACTTAAATAAGTTTCCGTCGACCGTAAGTAGTTTATATAACTTTAGCTTATATCTCCAAGGAATCCGATATTTTTCTGCTACTAATAATAAAATAAAATTTTTTTCTACTTTTAAGTCGATTATAACCTTAAATATTTAGCCTTTATACTAAAATGGAATTTTAATCTAACTGCATTATCCAATTTTTGCTTCGTATAAAGTCTTATAAGTTAGGGCTTTTCGATACCTTAATTTCGAAGGCTTACGTAATTTTTTAACTTATTAATTTTATTTGCTAAAAAGCGTTTCCATTTTCGAACCTTTTTAACTGCATATTTGGAACATTTATTATCTATGCAAATAAACTACTTTCTTTTACCAATCTGGTAAGCTAATCTTGAAATCTTTACTTTCGATATTTAAAAAAGTTCTGGTTTTGGGGGTAAAATTCTTAAAAGGTTAGCTCCTATATCTAAGATTTCGTATATCATGCATAACGTAAGGGCATAACATAGGCATCCTTAGGTAATAACCCTTTAACTTTAAGTTAATTCGGGATAAAGATAACAAGATCGTAAATATTCCGGCTATCTGGGAGTTTTAACGCATTTGTATTTATCGTCGGGTTCGGTAAATATCTTTTTATCCTATCCGGGCCAATAATTATTATCTTTTTTGGCACGGAAGTGGGTTAAATAATTATTATCATAACATACGGAAAAATGGAGCAGGTCGTGGTCGTAAACTGGTTTTAAATCCGTAATACCCGGGCGAATCGATTTTCCAACCTTGGAAGCCTTACTGGGCTTTAAGGATATTAAATCGTATATTACTGTATTAAGGCGCAACTGGCCATATTTATCGTGCATTCTGTATCGCTGCTTATCCAAATAATAAATGCATCCTAACCTTATAACTATTTTAAAAATTTTTTATCCGGGATAATATTTGCAAGCTTTAATCGTTTAATTCTAACAAATTTGGTAACGTTCGTACTTTAAGTTACCATTCTGTTCGTAATATATAATTACAATGGTAAATTTCCGCTGAAAGAACGTGGAATTGATTTCCTTTTCTTCCTTACTTTCGTTATCTAATTCTTATTTAGTTATCCTAACTTTTTTCTAGGGTTAAGGAATCCCTTTTTTCCTGAAGTCCCTTTTTGCAGGGAAGCGATACTCACTTTTATAATGGCCTTTTTTGCCACAGTTAAAACATTTAACATTTAACTTATTTTTCCTGGGCTTTTTTAAAGCAATGCTTACTTCTTTTTAAGATCTGCCCTTGGTTTTATCCTTTTAAAACTTGCTGCTTAAACTTTAACTATCTTTCTTTTTGTCGGATCTCTTTTTTTTTAAGTACCTTTTAAAGGTACGTCAATTAGCAATAATAATTTTATCAATATAATCCTGGAAAAGGTTTGTTTTGGGTACTTTATATATTTCATCCTTAATTTATAACTTTAAGCCGTTATAAAAAAAATAAAACAATACGCTTTCTAAAAGGTTAAAAATTAATGCAAAACGATTAAATTTAATCGCATACTCGGCTATTAACTTGGTTTGCTGGAAAAAATGTAACTATTCGACCGCATACTATTTTCTATCGGAATCCCTAAACAAAGTTCACATTCTTTCCTTAAAGTGTTCATAATTACCGAAAACATAATTGATTAAGTTAAAGGATTAGTCAAGGTAATTTATAAGGTAATCGTTTATAATAGGTTCAAACCATAAAAAAACCTTTCCAGCGAGCAGCTAAAAAATGGCCATCACTTTCTAATAATCCTCCGTCAAAGAATTTTTATAAAACTTAAGGTAAAATTTAACCTGGACCAAAAATCCTTTTATGTTTATAGTTCCATTATAGGGCTTTGGAAAAATTAGCTTATAGCCTTTAACTTCCGGCATTCCATGATAACTGGAAAAAGGAACTATACCTTCGCGGGTCTAGTTTGTACCAAACAGGGGAAATGTCGAAGTTCTTTCTTTAATTTACAATTATCGGGCAAACCTAGCATTTTCTTATCGTAATGCATAAAGTTCTGTTACCAATATATCCAGTTTTTCGTCGACGGTGGGCTTTCCTTTTTTGCCCTTCTATTCTTTTAGCTGTTCTTCCTTAACTTTTGGATCCTGGATTTTAATAGTTTCCTTTTTTGGGGGAAATTGTTACTGGGGTTGGAAAAAAGGTCCTCCTTAAAATCGGATGGAAAAGGATGCTATATTGTTAATTAAAGAAAAAATCTCTTTAATAAGTAGTAAATCGTTTAATCTGGTTACTAATCCCTTACTAACTAATAACGGTAATCGCATATGCTGTTTATTTTTTAAATGTCGTCCTGTAATATCGTTTTTACTGCATTTAGGAAAGCTTATACCTAACTAGGCCTTAAATTATTCGTCGGCTATTAATTAAGGAACTATCAAAATGTAACGAACCTGTTATACATCCACCTAAAGGTATAAGCAATATCCGAAATAGGGTCTTAATTTGCAAATAACAATAATACGAAAAATAATTTAATAATCTGTTCGTTAAAAAGGTTTACGGATTCTTCCTTTAATCGGAAAACGGTACCTTTAACTAAAGGCTTAAATTAATAACTAAAAAGCGAAACTAAGTAAATGCAATTTTACATAAAAGTTTTAACCATTATATATTCTTCTGATATTAAATAAGTATATCTATAATCTCTTAGCTTTACCAAATCACCCAAATCCTTTAATCTGGTTAATTTATTAAATCAAACAAATCACGTAGTTACGTAATCTAACAAGGTCCCACCGACCGTGGAAGTTTCCTCCAATACGAATCGTCAAATAGATCGTAACATAACTATTATCGTAGCAGTAAGGCTTCCGTTACGTGCAATACCTCGGCTAAAGGTTATTTTTTTGCGCAACAGAATGAATCGAATGGATTATTACGAGTGATCCCTAGAATTATGGGCGCTTCGACTAACGGAAGCTTGTCGTTAATAACGGAAACGTTTATAATATACGGTAATTATCTGAAGCGTAAGAACGTAACGTTTTGGGGGGTGCGAGAAATTCCGAATATCGCGCGGCCGATTCGGGGCAGAATTTTTTTTTTTTAGCGAGCGAGGCGTAACAACGTTCGAAGGGATTTTAAAAAGGTCGTCTATTAACAAATGGAATGGGACGAATGGAGGATCGGCGGTTAGAAGGTTTGGCTCGAGTAATTAAGGGGTTTATTAATTAGGGCTCGTTGGAAGTCTTTGGCGACGCTCGGCGGTCTTGGCGGCGATCGAGAACTGCTTATTCCCTTTTATATATAGCTTAGCTCGGTTAAGAGATCAATTAGCGAAGGCATACGCCGTTTTCCTTTGTATATATGTATATACGCATCTTTAAATAGCTTCTTCTTTGCTAGAAGGAACCTACCAAAAAAAAAGGCGGTGTGTTATGGTAAAAATGGTGTCTAATGGACTCTAATCAGATATCCCTGGTGGGCTCCATTAGGGCCTATAAAAAAGGCTTCGATTAGCTTAGGTAGCTTGGAAGTTTTTTCCCTCCTACGAGTTAAAGCAGTTAATACAGCCTGAAAATCTCTTCTGTGACACTTATATTCGACACGTATATCTAGTTTTATATTTAACAGGCTTAACTTAATTACGTAACAGTTTCTTTTTATTTAAATCTTGGAATTCTTTAAAAGATATAGAAGGAAAGCTGATGATTTTGGTGGCGACGTCCAGAACGGACCCTTTTTTCGTATAACTAGATCTTAGGCCTCGCTGGCTCGTTACGGGAATACGCCATTTGATTGGTTAATTTTTAGCGTGATACTTCAGTACATTTGGGAACGAGCCAGGGAGGCCTGAGCTAGCTGAGGTAATGCAGCTTTCCGTTTCCTTCCCATTTTGGGCCCTACAACACACCTAAAATGCGGTTGCTAACGGTTATTCAGGACAGAAAGCTAGTTGCAGCAACAGTTGCAACCCGCGTTGCAAAGCGTTGCGCCGCGTTCCTCCCATGTATCGAGCCCAAAGTGGCCTTTTTCCATATATGGTTAGCGCGAATGCCTCTACCGCTAATTGTGTGTCATTCTCGCACCCGAGGACATAAGGTGCCCTTCACAGCCCTGGCTAGCTGAGAAATCTCGCTAACCGAAATAATAATAACCTTCGACGCACTCTCGCATTTCAGAGGTCCGGGGTCACCGCCAAATTAACGCTAGCGGCGCCGCCGCGCTTACCGAACAGCCGAGCCACCACTCTTGATGATCTTCTCCTTTCGGAGGCCGGAAATGGCAGCTCCCGCCAGACTGGATAGAAAATCCTATACTTAGGCGCCACCCACCATCGGCACCACCCACCATCGGCACCACCCACACTCGGCAGCTAATGCCGGAAGAACATTCGCGCGCGAGCCCTCGGTATTCTGAGCGTTAATATTGGGTTGAGGATCGAACCAGCCATCTCGTAAATCAAATTCTTCCATTTTGCCCAGGTCACTTTTCTAGTCCTTTCTATAGAAAGGGAATTTCCCACCGTCTCCTTCCAATTTCAAGCCTGCTGACCCCGGGTAGTTGCTGGAGAGTTGATCGGCCAGCTGTCCTTCTCCCCACAGCTTCCACGTCGGCAGAATATGGCTGGCTCCACCGAGAGGCCGCAGTGCTACTTGGACAATGCATTTTGCGTGGTGCTCTGGGCAACGTGCAGACGGTTGGTGGCGCACAAGAGCGCCTAAGTCTAAAGCATTTGCCGGACAAGGCAGAGAAAATGTGCAAAGCACCCTTGACTGGCGAGGAAGACTTTTCGCGCCCTGTTTGAGGCATTAGATGAAGTTGGGCCAAGCGATTAAATGATCAGGCAAGCTACATCACAGCCATAACTTGGTATACATGGTCTCTGTCTATTGGCTCGGGGCTGCAATTAGTGAGCAAAGGTGATCACTGCCCCTTAGGTTCTCCCTCGGAGGTGATAAGAGGCATAGACTCAGCTGCATCACGTAGTTCCAGTGACTCTTCGAGTACTTAAAAAGAGCTCAAAACCCAGGAATCTCACGTACCCAGTATCGTTCGTCTGATCTCATTCTTGAGTACGGCAGTTCTACCTGCACTCATACCTTTTCTTTGATTGATCTACGCAGGACTACGACACAGACCACTGCACTCGAAAAAAGACATTGAGATGCCCCAGAAGATGGTAGGACAGCCCGACCGACTGGAATCAACACCAGAATGCTAACGCTTGGCAGGCACCGCAGCAACTCAAGAACGTCGGTCTAGCCATATGTACGCCGTGGTTGGCCATGCGAGAATCAATCAAAGCCTTGTTAGAAGATGAATCGAACGAGCTCACCGAAAAATGGCGACAGAGCAAGATCCAAGAACTCTCTTTCGTTAGCCTTACCGTATGTCATAATCGGCACTTTCTCCTATACGTCTAAGCCTAATCCTTCCACCTGACTAGAGCGCATTGGTGGCAAGCCTCTTCGGCACCACCTTCACGTGGCCCGCTGCCGCTAAGACCTCATGGTCTTCGTTGACTTGCTGGTATGGTGGATTGATGCTTGTTATAGCGAGCATCGCGACCGCTACCCAGCAGAGTATCACGCTTCATCGCTTTCGAAGCCAGAGAGACGACCTAGAACGTCTGAGGACTATGCTCGGGTATAGGGACAAAACCGGCAAACTTCGTCCTCGCAGCATACAGATATTCATTTGGCAGATACCGGTCATGATGCTTCGGTTTAGCATTTATCTGTTCTTGGTCGGGCTGTTTATTCTCTTGTGGCACGCGGCGCGTCGAGATGGATACTGGCACTCTGAAGACTTGAAGGTTCGTTCCTCAACTCGGCGAGGTTGGGATTGGCGTACTCACAATGCTGCAGACTGCAGAGATGTTCACGATCATACTAGCATTTGCGGTGTTCTGCCATAGCCTCTCTGTGTATTTCTGCTTCTGTCAGATCCAGCTGAAGACGACCAAACAACCAGGTTTCGAATTAGTTTGATCAGCTGCTCAGGGGAGATTGATTCCTACAATTCCAGTATCGCTTTCTCTCAGCTGTAGCTGTTTTTATTTGTATTTAAGGAGATTTCGCTACCCTCTGCTTCTAGCTAGGACCTCTTTGAAGGTCAACCAGAAAATTAACTCCTTCTTCAGTCATATATGCTTCAGTGTGTGATGTCAGGATCTCATAGCTTCTCAAAGCGAGATTAATACCGACAGTACAAGATTGGAAAAGCATTGCAGGAGCGATTTCAATTCCTCTCAACAGGGGTCATGCGCTTCCCTGTCTTGTCCTTGAGCTTGCTCTTCAACTCCAAGTACGTCAGGTGTCACAAGTTCGAGATCAAGAGGCACTGCAAAGTACCTTTCCAAGGGCGGAAAACGATTAATATTTTCTATGTAGTGCTAGCGGATAGGTTCGCTTGAACAGTATCGAGCTATTCTCTTCTCGCCATTCGCAAATGCAGTTCACCGTGTCCAGGAGATCAGGGTAGAAATAGTATGTCGGCGTGCAAAGGCTGCCATATATTTGGCGGCTTTCCACAAACTAGCCGCATCAGCCTCAGGCAGCACTGCACGGCAGTCGTCAACCCCTGCCGGTTTCGTTTCTGGTCGAGTCCTTGAATCCAAGTATTTTCAATTCCTAACTCCTCCTTTCTGAATTGGTTCCCCAACTCTGCAGCTCAAGAAAACGGAATACCGACACGAACTGAACCAACCTTTAAAGAGTTTGCATTACTCACTCACCCACGTGAAATTTATCACCCGCGGGCTTACCTCAGCTAGCTCAGGCGTCTGCCGGTTCGTTCTCCATTTTTTTTTCAAAGCTTTTCAATGTACTGCGCCAAGACGCTAAAGATTAACCAATCAAATGGCGTATCCCCATAACGAGCCAGCGAAGCCTGAGTTGTAATTGTGCGAACAGAGGCCCGGTAGGGTGCGTCACAGGGATCACTGGGACAAACTCAAATTTTTAGTAGGGCTACCCCACTGTATAACTATGCTAAATACTGAATGCAATTAAGCAATAGATTCGACGTGCACATGAGCAAAATAACGTTATCTTAAGGAGTTTCGACGTTCTTGAAGCTTTTAAGGCTCTAAATATATCTAATTAATAAAATTAGCTTTATCGACGGTTAGTCAGGTCGACGGTTAGCAAGTCGGCAGTTAGTCAGGTTGACGGTTAGCTAGGTCAGTCAGGTCAGGTCTGTTAGGTCAAAACAGTCAGTGCAGGTCGGCGATAATATCGGCGATAAGATCAAGTTAAGAGCTAAGGCTTCCAAGGGTTTAGGGCATTGCCAGGTCTCGTACGCGCCATACAAATTGGCAGGGGTCCAAGAGACAGACCTATATACACGTGCCCCATGGCTTCCAGGTTTTAAGAACAAATGGACGATAAGGTTAGGTCGAGGATAAGATCAGCTCGATGATAAGGTCAGGTCGACGATAAAGTTAGCTAGGTTAAGTAGTTAGGCCAAGTAATCAGGTCGACGATTAAGTCAATTAAGTTAATTAGGTCAGCCAGGTCAGTTAGGTCAGTTTTAACGCATATTTTGTCTAAGAAAAATTTGAATTGTTGTTTAATCCATTAAAACCCGGTGAAATTCACCCCGGTGTATCCCTATTCATGATTTTTGGGTTTTGTCCCAGTGATCCCTGTGACACACCGTAGCCCAGGACTTAGCGGTCTGGGGCTTGATCTCGAAGACCACCTCACAAATGATATATAATCCTGCTATCTCGCCTTTGTGCCTTGTATTATGACCGTTACGTTCCCTCGTCCAGTTGTTATTCTTGGTTCCGTATTCCAGCACAAACTGGGTAGAGCGTAGCGAACGTCTAGGTTCCAATGTCGTCCAGTAAAAGCTCTTTCCCCAAGCCCAGAGCCGTGCTGTAATCTCCCGTTCAGGAACTCTCCAAGACCGATCTAACATCGCCAACTCATACCAGCTTGAATGTTCTCCTCTCCTTCTCGGCGTCGAGAAGGTATTTACTCTCAATTTCTATAAGCGCCCGTCGCTCTGCAATCTCCCCATCCCAATTCAACAGCAACAAGAACGTCCTCCCTATGTCACTGGGATAGTCATTCTTTTCGAAATCCTCGACTATATCCGCGGGGGCATAAAACATCGACTTATAACGTTCATCAAAGGATGTTGCGCTCCGAGAATCTGCCCACAAGACGAGTGCGGGGAATGGCTTGTCGAGGTCGTCATCCGACTTCGGGGCCTCGGAGTCCACGTCGAAACAAAAGCACACACTCATATTCCACTCGTGAACTTTTGAGCTAGTTTTCATCGTGAAGTCCTGCGCAAAAAAATTCCCGGCGGATTTGGCCCGCAACAATCGAAGCTGCACGATGTTTCCAGTTACGAGAAGGCGGCGTGATGTCTGCGGCAGCACCACGTGATCTGGGTGAGACGTTATGAACTCGGCGAGCGGGAAGAACCCGGTGTCTCCACCGATTTGGAACTGCGCGCAGTCCTGTAAGCGCCAACGACCTATGAGGTGATTCTCCAACCATGTGACACGCCCGAGCACTGATGCCCAACACCAGGTTGGGAAGTCGCCCTTTCTTCTTCTTCTTCTGTCTTGGGATTGGTAATAGACATCCCATGCCAGGCCGACGGCAAACGCAGCGTTGGGACTAAGTTTGCTGTTATCCTGGGCATCGGCGCTGGCGTCGTAGAAGGCGGCCTCGTCCATCTCCTTGTCCGTACTATCCCATCGAGAACCCGTCGGGAAGGGAACGCCCCAGAATGACTGCCACGGTTGACGATTGAGAATCCCTCGGAAAGCCCTGAGAATGTCTTCTTCGTAACGAAGGTCTCGCTGTGTGAATTCAGCCATATGCTCGCCTAATGTAGTCTCCAGAGGATTTTCCCTTTTCTTTATAGCCTTGAAGATGGAAGAATGGATTACCGTTGAAGTGTTTCTAATGTGAACGTCATCGAATCCCCCCAGTGGCGTGAACGAGTGGTTGACAGACTCCGAGCTGCTCATAGTTCTGCAAATGAAGTAGACTTGTTGTTTACTGAAGACGAGACAACGGCGAGAGAGGAGCGCTTCCTGGTACGTCCATCCGCGGGTGGACCAAACAGAGTCGGCGATGACTCTCGATGCGGGAACCATGCTTGACACAAGCAACGTACCATCTGATGAGATGGCCCAAGGTTGTGTCTCTCGTGAGACGGTCGAGACGCCGGGAAGGCCCTCGGAGCTGTCTGAACACGAAGCCGCAACAATTGTTGCGGTTGCATGTTCATAGATGCAGTCCATCTGCCCAATTTGGCGAGAGACATCAACCGGATCCTGCTGGTTGATGCAATACTTGTCAACCCACAAATACTTGAAGCCAGCTCGAAGAGTAAATATGATGGCGTCTGAAATTAGCTTGGGATATTCATCAATGGACTGATCAGAAGCTCCCCAGACGTAGCTGAGGGCAAGATACATTCCTTTGCCATCCCAAGGAACAACTTTGCCAGAACTGCAATCGATGCCATTAAGGTTGCTGGCGAGTGGCTTGAGAGGCTGCTGTGAGCGGCACGTTTCGTGGAGTGCGGGGCAATCCAGAAGCCAAGAACGTATGAGGGGATAGTTTATGTCTTGCCGGACGAGTCGGCCGGTGAGGGCCGAGAACTTTGGGCAGTCCTCGGCTGGATACACTGGTAGAATGATGGGGAGGTCTTCGAATCGTGCTTCCTTGATGGCCATGGATTCAGGTTGAAGATCCTCCGTGCCATTAACGATGGAGACCACAACTCCACCTGGTGGCGTCTCTGCGTCCCCGATCCCGGATTCAATGCAGGGGAATATCCTGAGATGGCATTGCTCAGATTCCAATTCCCTCAGCTGAACAGCCGCAAATAGGAGGCACATGATACACGAGACTCCCGTTGTATGTCGGGTAGCGGGTTTCAATGCCATGATTGGGGCGCCGGAAGCGGGAACCTGGAAGCGTCCGCGATCGAAGACGCCCGCAAAATTGATAGTGCTGCAGGTCGAACAGAGATCTGCCGGCCCAGAAGGATATTCAGGAAATCTCAAGGCAAACGGGGTCTCATTGACAGCCCCTGTGAAACCCCGCCACTCGTCAAAGAAGACCATTCCATATCGAGAGGTGAAGACTGTGGGTTTTCTCAGGGTGCATGTCTCCATGCCTAACGGGAAATGAATCCTTTATTTCTGGTGCTGATTTGACTTTAAGCTGTTGGGCCGATGGTTACGTTCAATTTTTGGGTGGAATGATAGGGTAAAACGGTATGTTGGGAATGAATTAGGAGATCTGGTGGTCTTTTTATGCCTTGAGGGACGAAAGATGTCAGATAAAGGGTGCCTTAGTAGTGTTGTTATATTAGCTAATCGCGTATGCCCTCGTTTTTAACGTGCCCGTTATTAGTCATGACCTTATCTGGAGCAAAACATCTCTTGTTTTAGTAGCTAATAGAGCGAACCCTGATGCTATTTTGCAGGAGTTTCCACCACGGAGAGCATAGACCTCACTTATATTGGAGATTTCCTAACACCACACACGCTCTTACGGAAGCCTGGCATGTTTAGAATAACAGTAGACAGGGGGCACCAGGAGTTAGATAGGGTGATCCTTTCGACGGATAGCGCTTCTAGCGCCATCTTGTCTATATCCACGGCATGTATACCCGCGTATCTACTTTTACGTATCATAGCAACCAGGCAACGGGGCCACAGACACTTTACTAAAAGCGTTCACCGTCTCGGCATGCCCCTTCCGCGGCCCCTCAGGGCCCTCTGCGCCGCCCCAGGGGGCAAGGGCTTGCCGGGCGCCTGCGGCTGCTGGCTCTCCTCGTTGCGGATCGTCTCGTCGACGCCGAGGATCAGACAGCTGGCCTCCGTCGCGGCCTGGATGGCGTTGATCTTCACGAGCGCGGGCTCCCAGACGAAATTCTCCATCATGTCCGCCACGCCCTCGTTCGTGAAGTCGACGCCGGCCCAGGTGTTGCCCCTGCGGTGCTCGACCCGCAGCCTGTTCAGGATGTCCGTCGCGTCAAAGCCGGCGTTGTCGCACAGCTGGCGCGGGATGACCTCGAGCGCCTTCGCGAACGATTTTATGACGCCCTGCTGCTTGTCCCGGATGTTCTTGTCGGCAAAGCCGTGCAGGTAGGCCGAGATCTCCATCTCGCATGCTCCACCGCCGCCCACGATCATGTGGTTCTTTATCGCGCGCTTGACAATCATGATGGCATCGTGCAAAGATCGCTCTACTTCGGCAATGAACTGCTCGGCGCCGCCACGCAGGACGAGCGTGCAGGTCTTGGCCTCGGGACAATCCTCGAAGAAGTTGAATCGCTCACCACCGATTTGCCGCTCCTCAAAAGATCCGCAGACACCGAGATGATGGGGTTGAATATCTGAGCAGGTAGACTGGATAGTCGCGCCGGTCGCCTCCACAACTCGGTCCATATCCTCAGCGGCAACCCGACCGGCACAGAAGATGTCACGATCGGCGAAGTATTGCGTAGCCAGATCGCCGATGGGAAGTTTAGACAGAACCACCTTTGCACCGGTCTCATACAGAGCTTCCAGCTTCTTGTAGATAATCTGCCATTCCGCATCCACGATAGCTTGGTACTCTGACACCTGTTCGACCCGCACCTCAGCGTTGTCTTTCTCCGCCTTCAGCTCCAGTTCGACATTTAAGCACACAATCTTGGGCCTAGTGAAGGATTTAGGTTGTTGCTCGAAACCTGCGTAGGAGAATGTCTTCTTGAAGGCAACACCGTTGACGAAGAGCGAGTCTGTGAGCGAACCACCGGGAATCTTCTTGATACCGATAAACTTCTCGTTGAGGTCCTCCTGATCAAGGGATAAAACAGCATCAACGACCACTAGTATGTATTAGCAAAAAAGTCAGGAGCCCGATGAGGGTCGCGTAGCATCACGTACTCTTGGTGAAGAAATCGGTATTTCTCTTAATCAACTTGCTCGTCATAGCCGTTCCCGCGAGCTTGCGCAGCGTCTCCTGTCGTTCTGCCTCATCGGTTCGGACTGCGATCTCCTTGATCTTGTTGACGGCCATCTGGGATGCCCTCCGTAGACCCTTGATGATGATCTGGGAGCTGACACCCTGTTCGACATGTTCTCTTGTCTCCTTGAGGATCTCTCCCGCGAGCACGACTACTGATGTTGTTCCATCTCCGACCTCGGCATCTTGCGATCTCGCAATGTCGACTAGGATCCGCGCGGCAGGGTGTACGACATCGAGAAGCTACAGGTATATCGTCAACTCCGCTGCAGCCCATACCAGGAACCGAGATCTCTGACCTTCATAACGGTGGCGCCGTCGTTGGTGATCGTCTGCCTGCCATTCTCGTCCACCATTAACAGATCACCGCCATACGGGCCGAGGGTGGACTTTATGGTGGACTGAATAGCTATGCAGGCATTTATGTTGGAGATAATTTGTCCTTTTCCCTGAGAGGTGTCGGTGCCTATAATCCGTATTCCCCCGTAACGTCAGCGTCTCATGGCGCCCAATTCGGTCTTGAGGTTGGAGGGGCTTCTCCTACTGACCCTCTTTCAGGACGATAATGGTGGGGGTTTGACCACCAAACGACATCTCGACCAGACCGAGTGAAAGTAACGACGTGTACTAAGGAATACCTACTCGATGCGGGGAGTAAGTCTTTGTCTTCCCTGCTGCCCGCAGTAATTAAAGGTAGTCAGTCGTATGGTCTTGTCAACTGTCACCAGGGAAGCTTTCGGAGCTCCAAAAAATTGTTGCCTCTCGAATGCCAAACTCCATATCAACAGGGACCAGCAAGCACGGGCCACTTTAGGATTGACGTGTCGGTGGGGGCTTACATAATGGCATTGTAGAGGTACCTATGCACATCATCTCTCATCTTATAATGCAATTAAAAAGAAATATTTAAGCAGGCAATGTCTGATACCGAGATTAGAGCTATTGCGCACGCTACGAGACTTTTGCGATTGCGGATGGCTGATGGGATAGCTTAGGTATCCAGGCCTCTGATAAAGGGAGCAATATCTAGTGAACCGCGCGGTGGCATCCTGATATTGGCATCGACGGGCGTCAACGCCCAAAGTTGACGTACTGCATGGTTCCGACTCTTCCTGGTATCTATCAGCGACTCCGGAATGCCGCGTCGTAACAGTGACATAGATAACACAGAGTCTTGGCCAGGAAGCTGTCTATCGAATGTGTCAAGACCTAGCTAGTCAATTTTTATGATCGTAACCTTGCGACGGCTTCCTCAGGTTTTGCTCGCGGCGCCGCCGTCACGCCTCGTCCTATCCTCTAACGGCTGGCTAACGTCGACTTCCATCTCCAAGTCGTCGCCGTGTTCTATAAGCATGTCCATGTCACGATCTACGGCGTCCTGGTCCGGCGCCTCGGGCTGGTGCGGCGGCGCCTCATGAGGTCCCATGGCATGGGGATCGTCATGGAGGAGGTTATGGAAGGGGTGCGAGCCCTCGTGATGGTGATGTGGTTGTTGCGCATGCGGGTGGAACGGTGGGTGTACGGGCAGCGGAGGATGGGTGCTGTGCGGACTGTACGGATCTTGGGCCTGCAGGCTCGCGTGCGACGAAGGGGGGCTGGGATGCACTGGGGTATCGCCGTGGTGGAAGGGCTCGAATGGGTGATGATGATGGTGGTGGTGGTGGTGGTGGTGATGCTCTGCTTGAGCCCTGGGCTGCGGCTGGGTTACGATCTGCGGGTCTATGGGGTGGTATATATTCGAGGGATGGGGAAAGGAACCAAGGGAGGTTGTAGTCTCGTGATGTTGTTGTACCTGGTGGTGTGACGGGTTATGGAGCATATGTTCGTGGGGATGTATGTTGGCAGCAGGTTCAGGCTGAAGCGGTGGATTCAGCAGCGACGAGATATCGTTAGGATTCGCGTATGCGCTTGACGACTCCACGATAGGCGGTATACCCCTGCGTGGTTGCAAGTCAAGGATCCTGCTCGGCGGCTCATGGTCGCCTATTCCGCTAATCTGAGGGGGCATTGGAGGTGGAGGAGGTAGCTCAGGAACACTATCTTGCGCACTACCATTTACGATGCCTCTCCAAACCAAGTCTGGATTTTGCTGTTGTGGGGGCGCTTTGCTAAGATCTTTGCAGTGGTTACATATTTTAATTATTTCAGAGACCGTTTCCTTTATGCGGCTCCAGTGGTACTTCTCGGCGATGACGGCCGTGGTCTTGTTGATGCCCGCGTGTCCCATGGCCTCGTGCGTCGTCCTCGAAATGTCCATCTGGCGCGGCGGGTCGCTGATGACCTCTTTGCCCTTCAGCATCA
Organism: Monosporascus sp. mg162; assembly: GCA_004155945.1. NCBI lineage: Eukaryota > Fungi > Ascomycota > Sordariomycetes > Xylariales > Monosporascus > Monosporascus sp. mg162. The sequence goes on from QJNY01000225.1 coordinate 67,981, forward strand.
GCACGTCGTTCTCGAGGAGCTTATAGTGCGTCGCCGCGCTACGGAGCCTGCTTTTCTCGGCGCGGTCAGAACCGTTTGGGTACCGCCCGTACTTGAGGTAGTACTTGATCTTGTCGAAGCGCTCTTCACTCACGAGTAGCGGGTCCGAGGTCTGGCCGTCGCCCTCTGCGTCCGTGCCCAGGTCTCGCCCGTAAATGATGGCGTCCACGAGCCGGTCGGGGTACGACTTGAGGTTGCCGCATCCCTTGACGCGCCCGATCCGCTTGAAACCCAAGGCGTCCCAGATCCTGCAGGACGCGACGTTGGTCTCGTAGACAAGGTTGAAGACCGAATACGTGTAGCCCAGCTTCGGAGCCCAGTCGAGATACGCCTCGCCCATGAGACGACCAACCCCTCGGTTGCGGGCCGCTTCGGTCACGAGGAACCCGGCGTTGCAGACGTGGCTGCTTCGGCCGGGATAGTTGGGCTTGATGTAGAAGCTGCCGAGGCACTCCTTAGACCAATCCTTGCCCTCAACGACCTGGTCGGCGCCGTCGATACTGCCGAGAAGCATGATGCCGGCAAAGTTCTGGAGCCAGTACGCCGCGAACTTCTCCAGCGGCAGGGGCTCTATCATGGGATATGTGTCCCCGCCCTCGATCTCCTTAGCGAACTGGTCCGAGAGGTATGCAAGCAACGAAGCAGGAACCTGGTCACGGGAAATGAAGGGGACAACCGTAGCAACAGTCTGACGGTCTCGGAGGGTGACCTTACGCGGAAGAACGTTCGGCGGTAGTTCCGGTTTGTTCGGGTCTGGGAACGGAGGCGCGCCCGAGACACGGTAGATGGTCGGGCTGGACGGATCATCCATGATTGCCGGCATCTTGAAATTGGGCCGCGACTACCTCCGCGACACGAGAAGGACACAGGCCTTTTGCTAGACATTTTTATGATCATCAGCCCATGCACGTCGGCTGGCAGATCAACGACGTGGTCGTTTAGACTTTGATCTCGGCCTGTCCTCTTCCACGGAACTGCCCTCTTCCATGCAACTGATTTAACAGCACAAAAGCGACAAATGCAGGAAGTTCCTTACTATGAGCTTATGTAGAATTATTTAATTCGCCTAGTGTATTGTCGCAATAGACAGTTGCTGCAGGTACCAAGGGTGTTATGACTTATGAGCACCAGACCGGGACTGCGTTCTGAAAAGTTCGGTACTTCGTGATGAGGAATACCCCGCCACGGGTATATCACGGACATGAGGTTTACGTCCCCCAAGTTGCTAGATACTTAATACAGTATAACTCAGCCACTGCTACTGTCAATATGAATTGGAATGTCGCGCCCCACAAGTTGGCTTGGTGTTGCACAGAATTTTTTGCGGCACATTCGCTTAACAACTTAACTGTTATCTTATATCAATATTTGTATTCCTATCATGGTTATAATACATACTGTATATCAAAATGATCCTTCGTACGAGAGCTACCTCGTCGATTTGACTGCATATTAATGATCTTTATGCGCGTTGCGTTATTAATAAGACGATAAAAAGGGGGTGGAAACGATAGCCGCACATAACACCTGCCGCAGGCTCTAAATGTTGCCAAGCTTTGGCAAGACGACTTCGAAGTCGTTGCAGATATTGCACCATAACTAACCGTCGAATATATCAAGCTTTAAACCATAATATCTTAACGCGTATAAGGGTTACCAACCTACACTTAGTTCGACGTTATGGCCTCCGTCAAAGAGCGACATTTTAATAGGGAAGGCCTCGCCCCCCGAAGCCGTAATGCCCTTCCCCCTTAAATGTAGGTGTCCCCTTATCCCAATGTGCTACATTACCAGCTAAAACGAATGGCTCACCGATACGACCATTGTCTTTGGTTCTCGATTACGACACGTCCGACGGTACGAACCAGGTGGTGGACTCGGTCTTCAAGGACTGGATCGTCCTTATGGTTCCCCGAGATCTCGGTCCATGATGCAGCATAACTTGATCGAGTTGCTGTGGTGCAGGTTCCGCTGTCCAGTACGAAGAGGCTCAGGCACTTCTTCACAGCCTAACAGCCGCTTTCCGGCGCTGTGATAAGCAAGCAAGTAACTGGAGGCATTTTCTCTTTCCTTTGTTGTGGGAGCATGCATATGCCAAGCATAATGGTTCGCTGAATTCTCGTTTCTGCGCTTTCTGCAACGTAAATACGCGGTCACAACGATGAGGATATCGAGAGCTCCAAAGTAAGATTCAATACCGTAGCCTATATCCCTAAATAGATTATAACTTTCGGCCTCTGCGTTGGCGACTCCTTTATATGTCTGTTGTCGAAAAGAACCGGGGCGCGAGGAACGGTGTTAGATGGTATATGGCCCATGATACTGGCGGTTATTATATGCTAAAGAAGATTGGAGCGTCAGCGAGACAGTAAAATGTGGCTAACTGTGAATTTCGATTGACGTCTTTCTATCGAAAATGTGAGGCACTCTTACTAGACTTGTTTCCTATTCACAGCGATCGCCCTCCCCCTGACTGGTCGTGTTTACCCAACAACACCTGCTCCTTTTAACATGTGCTCGCCGCGTTCGGTATGGGTAAATCGAAGGGCTCATTTTTCTGAGCTTGGAGCAACAAGACCTTAGGCCTGTAAAGATAATGCCGCAACAATAACGATCAACATCGATCTCCGATGCCGCATCGTTGGTGTGTCGAGGTCCCCCATGAAAGCGGCCATATGAATTACTGGTTTTCTTCCACCCCTAATAAACTTGTTGGCAATGGCTCCCACGGCGAAGGTCACATCTCCGCGATGTAAAGTTGGGATGTGTGAAGTGAGGGAAAACCCGATCCGATACTAGCGCTGGTCACCGTTGAGTCTAGACTGGGTCTCCGATACTTCCATTTCGATAGGCGCGACGCCCAAAGCCGCGACGCGCTGCTAGGCGAATTGAAAGCCATCCGGGGCATTAATAGACAATCGTGGCGCTGCGATCAGGACCCTGAGGGCGAGGCCGAATGGAACAACGCGGTGCACTCGGTGTTTCTGCGGCTCGCCCTTGGCGCTGACGATGACGGAGGAGGGGGTAGCGGGTCGGGGTGCGATATGTGCGAGTCTCTGTCCCTGGAATATCTCCTGAATACCGAGCTACGGAAAGTGGCCCATGCTGATGTCTCCAAGCACAAACGCCAAGATAGATACCCGCTATACTCTGCTATTGACATCTGGGTTGATGGCCTCTTCCAACATGATGAGTACGTCCTCTTCATCGACGACAACGACGACGTATGTATCAGCTCGGAAACAATACCTTCTTCGACACTCTCATGACGTCTGCCGCTTCATCGTCAGCTATCCCGATTCTATCAACCACACCCCATACCCTTCTCTCCGCCGCCATTCCCTGCCTAAGCATTGTACAATTGGGAGTAAATCAAGTGTGTGACTGTGACTGCCTATTCCAGTATGTCATGTACTTCCCCTCCAACTTCAATAATTCTTCATGCGTTCCTCGTTCCACGATTTGTCCTTTGTCCATTACCAGAATTTGGTCCGCGCTAGATATGGTAGACAGCCTATGGGCAATGACTATAGTCGTGCGACCTACAGTCAACTGTCTCAAAGCGTTTTGGATCTTGCTCTCTGTCTCGGTATCCAATGCTGACGTTGCCTCGTCCAGGAGCACAATTCGGGGGTTCTTCAGGATTACCCGTGCTATAGCAAGTCGCTGCAGCTCGCCACCGGACAGCTTGACGCCGCGCTCGCCCACTTTCGTATGATAACCATGCGGAAAAGTCAGGATCTTGTCGTGTATCGACGCGGCTTTGCAAGCATTATACACCTCTTCATCTGTCGCGTCGAGCCGTCCATATTTTACATTGTCCAATATTGAAGTGTTAAACAATGCTGCAGCTTGAGGAACGAATCCAAACGCCTCTCTCACTGAATCCAGTGTTACGTCTCGGATATCCTGACCGTCGATTTTGATGCATCCCTTTTGAACATCGTAAAACCTCATCAATAGCTTCAAAATAGTTGACTTTCCACTACCCGTTTCCCCAACAAGGGCGACTGTCTGGCCTGGCTGTGCAACAAACGAAATCGCATCAACCGTGGTATTCGATTTATGGTAGCCAAAGGAAACATCAGAAAATTCGACATTGCCGGCAGGGATCTGAATTGGACGGGCTCCAGGTGCATCTATCACATCCGATTTGGTTTTAAACAGTTGAAGTAATCTCTCGGCATCAACCAAATCCGACGAGATTTGCCGATAAGTGTGACCTAGCATCCATAAGGGGGTGGTGATAGTGTCCCAGTAAGATTCCAGAGCGACGAAGTTTCCCACTGGCATATGCCCTCGCACAATGCGGAAAGCAGCGAGGATTGATATCATCAAGCGCCCAAGGATTTCACATATTTCCTGGCATGCAAACATGATACTGGAAACATCGATGTCCCATTGGCTGGCCTTGACGGACCTTTCGACAGTCTGGGTCAGCCTAAATCTCTCGTACTTGGCCCGGTTGAAGAATGCGACCGTGGCCCAGTTGCTAACCGTTTCGTAGAGTTTCCTGCTTTCAGCTCGACCTTGCGTAGCAACTTCTCGCCGCGCCTTCATCATGATAATCGTGATGTAATATGTCACGAAGCCGAAAGACACACCAACGAAGATAACGATGACGGCTGCGTAGGCGTCTAGCAGATAGGTGACATACCAGCAGGCAGCCACCATGTCGAGTACGAACGGCAGTGTCTCAAGCAGGATAGTCTTCAGAATCGACGCGAGCGCGCCTGCCTGTTCCACGGCCTTGATAACCTCGCCGGAATCCTTGCTGTCGTGGAATCCCATTGGGAGACTCATGATATGGTCAAAAGCCGCAACACTCAGTTGAAACCGCGACCAATTGCTAAGCCGGCTCTCCAGGACTTCGCCTAGAGCGGGCAGGCCGCAGGACTGTGATCCTAGCGTTGCATATAAGATCCACAGCAGAATTTCTTTCCAAGGTACTACGCCGGTCGTCAGACCATCGTAAAGTTTGTCGATGACAATTCCGAGCTGCCGGGGATACAGGATATTCAAGGCTCTCTCGGCCAGGGTGCTAGCGACCAGGATCCACAGGTATAGTTGAAATTTGAAATTGCGGGCAGGCCAGATATATGGCCAAAAGATCGCGTACTGTTTGAGGTGCCGATACCATCCGCCGTCGTCCTCGACGTATTTCCGCTCTCTCTCCCCAAAGCACTCGTCCTCGGAGCTATCATCGTCGTAATCATCGCCTTCGGGCCATTCCTCTGTCCAATCCTCGATCTCACCCTCTCCAAGGGGTGGGCATGGATCCTGGTCGTGCTGATAGCTCAGCATCGAGGATCCACACCGGCTTGCATTTGATGATGGATTGAGTAGTGGCTGGTTTTCATCTTTGGTCGACTTAACCCCGATAGCTGGGAAGAACATCGTTATTCCGATGACACAAAGTCCAACGAGAAATATCAGCCTGGCCAGTCGAAAGCTGGTGTGGATGTTGTATGGCTTGTCATGGCCTTGAATAGGGGATTCGAGGCAAATTAAGACGGCTAGGTCCAGCGCCGTTGCAACGGTCCAACTGCTGATGAAAGGTACCCAGTGTACCTTTCGAGAACTGTTGACCAAGAGAAGGGATAGAGTGATCCAGACTAGACTCTGTAGCAAGACGTATACAATCTCATCTCGGGTTGCAGTAACTGGATTCGAGATAGCTTTTATTCCGTCGACGATGTAAAGGGCGCTTTGGATGGTGAACGTGGCGAAAATCAGGAGGCTAAGGGTAATGCAGAGGTACCGACGAGACACCCACATGCGCTTGGTGGGAGATGCCGTACCCGTCCCCCCTCTCAGCACTTCAATAGCATAAGCCGTAATGAAGCAACCGGTGATCAATATAGGGGTTCCATAGTGAAGAATAGGAAGTCGTCGTTGAGAGAGGTCCATATTAATGAACGTAGGGCCTCTCTCGAGAACGCCACTGGTATTTACAAGCAGCAGCTCCCGGACAAGATATTGAAAATTTCTGGGAACCAACTCTCTGTTCCGTATCTAACTGAACCGCAAAAGAGAGCCGAAAAAGGAGAATCCACGATTGTTCTATCGACCGATGGCGTTTAGGAAGAAAAATACCAATCTTTGCGCCGAGTTACTCTTCTCTCCTTATAACCCCCCAAGCCCAGAAAGCCATTGGCTTTCCAGCCCTTCGATTTGTGTGTAGATGCTGTGCATGACCGTGACTCAAGGACAAAACGGAAATAGTGGGGTCCATCAGCAATTGGTGCGACTTCTCAGTATCTCGAGCAGGACTAGTGCAGGTATGAAATGCCGTCGAATGAGTCAATCGGCCCTCTTGGCCAGAAATACTTACCGAAGTTTACAAGCAGCCCAATTATCCGCTTGTTCTGATTTGACGGACGGTTTGACTTTGGTTCCCTTTGCCTCGTATTTCTTGCATAGCCATCCTATGGCTCACACTCCGAGTGGCTGCGTATGATTTCAGGGTGCCGCACCCGTCCAGCCCTAAAAATTCTAGAAATGCCAAGCATGTAGAACATGCTTGTTACGGTGCGCACCCCACACCACTACAGTACGCCAGGGGCAAAAAGATTGGCGGATTGATCGCATTGGTAGCAATCAACTTGGTGCTTACAGCTGTATAAGAGCTGCTACGATGTTACGGGTGACCAGGCCGTAACACTGCTGAAGTTGTCTCAGCTCAAGCTCCAGGCGATGGTCAGGTAGCCAGCTGTTAAAAATAATATGTTTAATACCACGGTTAGTTCCGACTCTATGTAATTCCAACTTTTTAGGCTGTTAGAAAAAATCCATAGCTTTAATATAGCAAATACACATACTTACGATACTCTTTAAGATTTCCATAATTCTTGATTAAGTCTGCCTTATACATTTTCCATACTAAACCTTTTAGGGTAACCTCATTGCTTCCTATAGGGCAGCCTCACCTTCTGTCATAAAATTCTTACACCTCTTGATGCGGTACGCCCATTCCTCGCCCCTTTTTTTCACCAGCAATTTTACCGCTCCCAGCCGCCCGAAGGCGACAGCCGTCATGAGCACGGTGTCGTCCCCACACCCTTCGTTTCTATGACCACGCCGAGCTCAAGAAGCCACCTAGCAGGACGACACCTCCGATATGCCATGCTCTGGCAGCCGAACAGATAAGCGAGAAGTGTGCGGGCCTGGATTCCTCTAGCAAGATCACCGCTACGGAGGGGTGGGTGCAGCGAGCGGTAGAGAAGCAGTGTCAGCAAGACGTCATCGTGGTCAGCTGCCCCACGCGAAGATATTGATAAATAGGGAGTTGGCTAAAGTTCATGTCGCGGCCTGTGTCCAGCCGGTAAAAACGGGGCTCCGCGGAATTTGATCGCACAGCACAGTCCTACCGGTACCAGGAATACCACTCAACCGAGGTTTAAAGTTGGTGGCATCTTCCACTCTAGAAACTTTGTCTCAGCCCGAACTCATAAGCCCTTCGGAAGATGTTGAAACTGCAGAGATGTCCGGAGGTCTATCTTAGGATTTAGGCTTTAGCTGTATTAAGAACTTGACGATATCCCGCCCCCAATTATCATTGCTTAGGTCACCGAGACTTGACTGGAGATCCTCATGCTTGGACAAGCATTCCAGCGTCTCTTGCGTCTAGTCAGCCGCCAAGGCGGACTCGATGCTGCCTTTATGTCGGGGCAGTTCTTCCGCCAGTTCCTTGGTTTCATCGCTGGCGAACGACAACTTCAAAAATCGACATAAATGTCCGAAATTATTCCGGTTGGGAACTCAGCCTCCGACTTGGAGAGCCCCGCGTTGATCTTGAGGAGCATCCGGAGACAGATATGCAATTCATGCGCCCTGTGCGCCGGAGACGTTTCTGGTATTCCCATCCATGCTGCCAGCATCAACAAGTTGTGCAAGATTGCGCTGGGGTTTCTAGCCTCAGCGGCCAGCGCGAGGCCGTTGGCCTTTCTTTTTTCGCGTCGCGAGTATATTTGCTGCCATGATGAAAGACGGTCCCCCCGGGGATACTATCTCGGCAATCCTTGCTGTTTTAGAAAGGGGATCTATAAGACCCTGGCATCATGTACTGAAGCATATACGGTTGAAGAAGAAGATACTATGAGGGCCACCTTTAAAAGGTCTTAGATGAAATGGAAGGGTAAGCGAAGCCTCCTTAACTACATATAAGGACATTGCCCCAGACACTAGGCCTAAGGAGCACTACTTTTATGTTACAGACACTTCATAAGGTTCGACTTAGACTTCGCCAAATCCTTCCATAATCCCCTTTCTGCACTTCCCGCCTATTTGACATATTCTACGCTCTTGGGTGCTGTACGCGATGTAAACAAAATCCGCGTTCGACTACACTTCTGCTTCATCCTCGCTCACATCTGATGGTATATTGAATTAAAATTGTTCGTATTGTGTGCCCTCCTCTGGTTTACCTATTCGGAGCGCAATGGAGAAAGAAGACAGCTATGCGAACTGCTAGCTCGATATGCTTGCGTAACGGAACCTCAGCCCCAACATCCCTCCAGGAGCAAAGTTAGTAGAACAAATAAGAGTAGATTGTTGGGTGTTTAGTTTTTAATGGCCTTGGGGAGTACAGTGAGAAGCAGTCTTTTCTTCAATTGCTCCCTATACGTCCTGCAAATCCGTCCCATTTTGTGAGAACTGCATCGCTAGTTCTAGGAATCCGGAGGCTTCCTCCGGAAAAGTGGGTCCACCCCTATTCTATTCGAAGTGGCAAAAAAGGGGTCACGAGGCAGTGTTAATTCGTCCATACGTTTCCATTATTCACACTTGGAATAATAGTGGACGATATGGATTGACATGTGAATGATCTGCTTAACCAGCTGTTATTCACGAATATATAAAGCCCTGTTTTTCCCTCGTCGTTGCAGGAATTCCATAGCTTCATAGAATCATCAATTGACACATCTTGAGATTTCCCCCATTCTTCCTCGAGCCTACCCTGCGCACTGTCACATACTAAATCCTCCCGGGTACCCTTATTGCTTCCTATAGGGTAGCCTCATCTGCTGTCGCACGCATATTTCCTACACTAGTATACGACGTGAGCGGCAGCCAATGCCGACCGTAGATCCCGCCACGGCTGACTCGACGCTCGATAATCGGGAGGTAGCCAATGCATACCCTTTCCATCTTTAACAATGCATATATTATCAGTACTTATGCCGTCCCATAGCAGCTGGCATATCGTAAAGAAATCTCAGTCAGATGGGTATCAATAACTAATGGCTGATCCAGGTTTAGAACTCCCAACGAAAGCTGAGTTATCGGTCTGCTGATATCGAGCATCTGCAGACAATCGCCCGTGGCCGCATCCCATATCTTAATTGTCTCATCATTGGAACCCGGGGCGAGCTGCTGGCCATCCGTCAGAAGACGACTGAGCATACCGTATAGTTACGGCTCTTAAGTGCCTGGAGACAAGCATTCCAGTCCACTTCCATGGTCCGCTTCGATATAATCCATTCCGGCTTTTCCTCCTTGAAACGTTCTCCCCACCAAGCTACGGTCGGGACTAACACAAGTGCTGATGAGTAGACTTGCAACGGAGAAATCTCTACCGCCCGTATGTGGGGAAAAAAAAATCGACGGGCGCCTCGGAGTAGTTCCGTGTCCGATTTGCGTTTTGCTTGAAGTGTATGATGACCGTCTTGTCCCTCAAATGTCGCCCCGCCGCGTCTCTCCTAGTCCAGGGCTCTGTCTACGATTGCCTAGATGCCTGCTCAGTTCGCTTCCGCCGTTGAGCCCGTTACCCAGGTATCCTCGGGAAATTGCTACCCTAATGTTGGCAACGATGCGAGAGGACTGCGGCGGGCTCAGAGGCGAAGGAGTTGTCGATCCCGAAGCTAAATATTAACAACCGTCCCGACCCACAACCAACTGCGACCGTTGATCCGCGTATCGCCACTCTTGATGCCCGGTACTCCGCGGGGAGCCACAGCAGATTTTCTGAGTGCTTCGTAACCCATACACCGTCGGAGCTTAGACCATAGCCTCGGCAACGAAGCTCTTGAAAAGAAGTTGTCCTCGCTGCTGCATTGGTAGATGATAAGATATCCAGAAGGAGAATACCCATATCAGTGTAGAGGAAGAATCCAGTTGGATCGAATGATATATCCCAGAGTGTCCTCCTAGTATCGAGCGTCTGGAGGAGCTTGCCAGTAGCAGCATCCCATATCTTAACGGTCTTATCCCGCGAGCTTGACGCCAGATGTTTGTCATTTTGCGAGAAGGTAATTGAGCTAATTGCGCCGCCGTGGCCCTCGAGAGTGTGGATGCATATACCAGTGGTTATATCCCATACCTTGACGGTTTTATCAAGTGCGTCGAACGCGAGATACTTGTCGTTATGCGAGAAGGTGACTATATAAGCACGGTAGTTACCGCCCTCCTCGAGCATCTGACCATGGCAGTCGAGCGTCTGCAGACATGTGCCTGTGGCGATATCCCATATTTTAACAGTACCACCCCACGGCGCCGAAGCAAGATACTTTTGCGAAAAGGCGACCGAGACAATGGGGCCGTCATGGCCCTCGAAAGTCTGAGCACACTTACCAGTAATCGTATACCATATTTTGACGGTTGTGTCGTGCGATCCCGATGCGAGATAATTATCATCTTGGGAAAAGGTGACCGAAGTGACCTTATCGCCATGGCCTTCGAGAGTCTTAATGCATTTAACAGTTGCTACATCCCATATCTTGACGGTATTATCGGTCGACCCCGTGGCGAGCTGCTTGTGGTTATGTGAGAACGCAGTCGACAGGATCGCACGGCCATGGGCCTCGAGCTTCTGGACGCACTCGATACCAGCCGTGTCCCATATCTTCACGGTATCATCGTACGACCCCGTTGCGAGCTGCTTCTTGTTATGTGAGTACGTGACTGACACGACCTGGTTGCCATGGCCCTCCAGCGTCTGGATGCATTTGCCGGTGGATGCATCCCACACCCTGGCAGTATTGTCACGGGACGCAGATGCAAGGTACTTGCCGTCGTACGAGAACGCAATTGACAGCACATGGCTACCATGGCCCTCAAGCGTTAGGAGGTGTTGAAATGTAGCTATATCCCATATCTTGACAGTTCTACCGCCTAACTCTGATGCAAGATACCTGCCATCGTACGAGAGTGCGACCGACAGAACCGGGCCATTATGGCCCTCGAACGTTTGGATGCATTTGCCAGTAGCTGTATCCCATATCTTTATGGTCTTATCATACGAGCCTGACGCGAGATATTTGCTGTTATGCGAGAAGGTAACTGATGTAACCTTATCGCGATGGCCTTCCAACGTTTGGGTACATTTGTTAGTACCTGCATCCCATATCTTTATGGTCTCATCGGACGAGCCTGACGCAAGATATTTGCTGTTATGCGAGAAGGCAACTGATACGACCCCATTGCGATGGCCCTCGAGAGCCTGGATACATTTACTAGTGGCTGTATCCCAGATTTTGATAGTCGTATCAGATGATCCCGAGGCGAGATGCTTGTCATCGTGTGAAAAGGCGACCGAGTTGACCCAGCTGCCATGGCCCTCGAGAGTCTGGATGCATTTACCGGTCGCTGCATCCCATAATTTGACGGTATTATCGTCCGACCCCGATGCGAGATACATATCATGGTGCGAAAAGGCGACCGAGTTGACCTCATTGACATGGCCTTCGAGCGTTTGTAAACAGGCGCCCCAATTATCTCCCATATCTGGCTTGATCGTAATCCATTCTGGCTCCTCCTGCTTAAACAATTCCCTTGTCAGGCTACGAGCCGGACTGAACAAGAGTGCTGAAGCATATGCCTGGAGAGGAAAGTTCTCCAGTACCCACTTGTGGTAAAGAATGAATCGGTTTGCATCTCGAACTAGGTCTATCAATCCGGAGGCCTCCGCCCTTCCCTAGAGGAAAGTTAGGACGCCCGTACATAGCGAAAGGTATCAGGAGCTTTAAGGCTCACCTGAAATAGAGCTGCAAGCTTCATCATCGAAAGCACCCCGTCCGCCATGCTTCTGAGAAGGCTAAGAGCCTCGAGCCAATAAAGATACTTCCGCCTCAGGAATTGATCGACAATACCGCCAACTTCGATGTCGGCCCCGAGCTCCACGCTCTTCGCAGAATCCAGATGGTAAACCCAGTAGACGCATGAGTATCGTGCTGCAGCTAATGGGTCTGGCTCAGGTTGTTGAGCCTGGTCTATGGGAAACCCAGGACTGCCTAAGCAGTATATGTCGCGTCGTAGCGTCCCAGTCATGACCTCGAGTGATCTCGAGAAGATCATGCGGTGCGCTTCTTCCACGCCAGAAGGAAAGATAGCACCGGATGCCTTTCTGAGCAAAAAGTCCTTTGCGGACTGATGCACGAAATAGACCGTGCCTTCGCGAATGGTTAGAAATGACCCACAAAGGCCGATAGCCTCCCTCCACGGTTCGAGGTTATCGGAAGTGGCCTCCGGGAGCTCGACAAAGGACGTCAGTTCATTCAGTGTGATAGGGCGATACACAGTCGTTACGAAGACAAGGATCTCCTTGCAGAGATCAACATCGTCCGATTCGCGTATCTGTTGCATCATTCGCTCATAAAGAGAATCGAGCCCAGGCGGGAACGTCTTCAATCTGGCGAGCGCGTTCAATCGCGAAACCTTTTCCAGACTTTGACACACCAACGCCACCCAGAGGAAGGTGTCATTCGCATTAGAGGACAGATAGCCAAGAACGGCGCCTTCTGTTTTCCTGTCGTACTTCTTCAGCTGCGACAACTGAAGCACCTTGTAACGGATGTAGATGGCGACAGCATTAGACACGGAGTCTGCATTCAACTCAAGAGGTAATATTACTTTCTGTCCGGCCATTTCTAGCCGTTCCTCGATGTTTAGCCAATTGCGACTGGAGACGACCCACTTGATACGAGAAGAAGCAGACGAATTCTGAACGATAAAGTCAAGAAGTTGCGGTAAGTCTGTCTGGCATTCATCGAGCGCGTCGATAATTATGTATGCGCTCTTCGAGCTTAGGTCTTGCAGGAGGCTTGTGAAGATCTCGGACAGGGCAACCCACGCATTCGCGTCTTCGAAGAGCGCCTTGCCCGCGTGGTCGTACTTGCCCCGCACATGCCGGATGAGCGATGGCTGTTCGTCGACGAGCAGGTAAAGAAGTCCACGCAACACAGCCGTGGCATGGTTGATCCGTGAGTCGGTTGCTTGGCAGAAGAAAAAGGATACAAGACCCATATCGACAGTCGACTTCTGCAGCTCGTCGATGATGCCGCAGAGCAACATCGTCTTGCCCTTACCCGGATCGGCCTTGATCCAGAGCAGCCGGCTCTGTTCGTTGTCGCGCCACTTTCGAAAATCAGGATTGTCGAGGATCCAGCGGTACGAGTCCCGTAACAGACCACCTTTGGTCTGCTCGATCCGTGTCTTATCGTCGCGAGGGTCGGTGAGGCGTAAGTCTTTCAAGCACTGTTGGTCTTTTTCCGTCATTTGAATGGTCTCCTGGTTCTTCACATGGGTCACAAGTCGGTCGAGATGGGAAGTCATCTTCTGCCCCGTATATATGTTGGAATCGTCACGGAAGACGCCCTCAGCATTTCGGATAGCATCCATGTCCCCATCCCAGTCATCAAGTTTGCCTACATCGCGCAACAAGGCCAAACCACGGTTGCGGTAGTACGAGCAGACGCTCTTTATCTCGTATAAAAGAAGTGCTTTGTAAAGATCGACAATCTGAGTCTCTAATTCACGTCGAACCCCGGAGAGATCATCGTCATCGACGGTGTTTTTCTTTAGGAGTACGCCAGATAACTCCCAGTACCAGTCCATCCTTTTGATAACGTACTCGATGCCATTACGGTTGGACTCTGTCTCGGCTATGGGGTTTTCGAGCATCTCGCAGACAAGTTAGCATGCGAGTTCTCCTGCTTTCCAGGCTGTCTCACCTCCAGGGCAACGCATACGCCAGTCCAGGCAAGAGCAGCTTGTGGCACAACCTGTACCGCTGAGCTGATCATACTCTTCATAGAAAGGACGACCTGTATAGCCGTGCCAATATTTTCCTTCACTTTCGCCTCTCGTGATGTCTTCTCCAGGCCCGCGCGGATAAGCTGCCGCATCTGGCTTTGCCTCGCGCGCCTATCGTCTTGTGCGATTGCGTTCGGCTCAGACTCGTCTACTGGGGAATCAAGCTCTCGGCCGCAAAGTTTGCGAGATAAAATCTTCTCATACGCCTGGATCAATGGGGCCTCTTTTAATTTCAGGTCATCGTATGCTCGATCCCAGAGACGTTCGGACAGGCTTGCGGCCATATCGGCCGAAATGGCTGCGTTGCTGGCGGGTGTTGCTAGAGTGTCGGGAAGCGGCGAAGGAAACGGGAAGGCAGAAGCTGGAGTTTGCTTGAGATTAGATGCTACGTTGGGTTGGAACTCGCTGATAGCAGGGGCATGCGACGGTTGAGTCTGCGACACGTCTATGTTCGTTGTGGAAGTTCGAGTGTCATATTTGCCTACGATCGACACATCGAACGGAGCTGATGCAGTGTCTCGCCCTGTGCCGGCGTCTTGCTTTTTCGACTCGCCCGGCTCAGACGCATGACCACGTCGGTGGAAAAACCTCCTCCAATGGGAGGAGGACTGTCTTGAAGGCATAGTAATGGTGCGAAGGCTACCTCAATACATAGCAGCGTTGCGATACGGATGGCAACGGAGGGTATGGAGTCGATTGGTCAGATATTTAAAGCTGCAATCGTGATGACCCAGCGCGTGGGAGGCTGCAAGGCAGTTGGGCCGGCTGCGGGGTCAGCCGCGAGGCGGCCAATAGCATTAGAACGCCCTGGGTTGAATAGAAAGAGTTAACGAACAGTACTCAATTTGTCAAGAGACCACCTCACGCAGGAGCGTTCGTCAAGCTATTCCGTAAGCGCTCAACAGATAAATAAATCAGCGCCAGGCAGTTCATGGGTAGAGATTCTCCTGTCTGAACTAATTAAGCTAAATACCTGAATGGAGCGGGCTATCAGAACCCACAGCAGTCTTATTACTTAACTCAGTACGGTCCGTTCCTAAGGTGGGGTTTAGTCGGTTCGAATCAGATCCACAATTCCAAGATGATTAAAAAGGGTTGATTAATTGATTCATTCCTACTCCATCTTCGCCGCATTTTCGCCACAGCTTTGCCCAACTAGCCTACTATGTAATATAACAGTATAATTAATGTCCCCTATATCTGACATAGGGAGTATCCGGCGACAAATATGCAATTTATGCGCCCTAAGCCCCGAAGACGTTTCTTATATTTCCCATCCATGCTGCCAGCATCGACAAGTTGTGCAAGATTCCGCTGAGGTTTCTCGTCTCGGCGGCCAGCGAGAGGGCGTTGGCCTTTCTCCTTTCGCATCGCGAAGATATTTGCTGCTAGCATGAAGGACGGTCCCAGCTGGTGATACAATCGCGGCGATGCTTGCGGTTAGGGAAAGGGGATCGGCCGTTATATAGCAGCACCACAGGCTTCCGCATTTGGGGGAAGATGAAGTATGTTATGTCGTATTTAATTCTCTGATCCTGTATGATCTACAGATATCATATTGCACTGACGTGCCTAGGGCTCCCTCGATCGAGTCGCAAAGAGCCATTGAGGGGTCGGTCATCCAATGGCCCCAGTTAATTCCCCCAAGGTAACAGCTATGTAAGTCAGTCCCATTACCGTGGTATGGCTATTTGTGACATCCACCTTATTGGTATATGGGAGTTTCTAGTCAGGTCGCTCTAATACCGTCCGGTTCCGAATGCTACAGTATTCTCAGTACAGTGTCATACTGTATCCTTCTATGGACTTATCATGCTATTGTATGTTCTTTAGTACGTCTTTCTTTTAATAGAAATTCGGATGCCGCCACCTCCCGCAGTACCTCAACATTCAAAGCGTCATCAATATTATCCGTTCGCGCTATTTATCGGACCTAGCTAAGTCTAGATCCATTTAGCTCGGTCTTAGCCCCAATAGTCCAGCCTCTATATGAACTGCCTACAGCCATTTCCGGAATCACCTTCTCCCTATTACAGCTTTGTTTTTCTATGCAAACAAAAGGGTCTCAGTACATTCCGACCGGCAATTAGGACCTTCTGGGGGCCAACTGGATAAATACACTCTTTCAGAAACGAATCCTGCAGTATGTGAAGTCAGGGTCTCATTTGTTTGTATTGTGCGATTTGAGCCCACGCACCGAACCTTATTCCCTTTTCCCAAACGGTGTCCCCAATTGAATGCGAATCGGATATCATATTATGATTGGTACACGTACATTGAGGGGCAGCTTCTCCGGTATACTCTTCTAGCTCCGTCAACACACTCTTGACAATACTGCGGATGCCATTAGACTGCTATCGCGGCCCTTCACCAGTCTGCAACCTAGCGGTACTCTTCACATTGGCATCTCGTTATTTGCACGACGAAGCAAAGGAGCCTTTGAGCTACGCACTTCGCCATCATGGTGTACTTAATGAAGTTTTATGTCGACGGGGGTTGCCGAGGCAATGGTCAGCCTGGTTCGATCGGGGCTGCCGCGGCTGTCTTGACGACTCGAGGCTCACTGATTTATTCTAAGACAACGCGCTTGCCCAGACATTCGCGTCACACGCCCACAAACCAGCGAGCCGAGATTACTGCCATCATCTTGGCTCTCGAATGGGCGTTGGAGAAATACCAGGAGCTCGACTCTGATCCCTACCTAGTGGTGAAGATCCATTCTGACTCGAGATATGCCATCGGATGCATGACTCAATGGATTTATAAATGGGCAAACAACGGATGGGTCAACTCGAGCGGCTACGATGTCGCCAATCGCGATCTGATCCAACGAGCCTCGGAGCTGGACGACGAAGTCAAAGAACTAGGCGAAGTGGAGTATATCTGGATTCCAAGAGAAGAGAACACGACAGCAGACGAGTTATGCAATGAAGCGCTTGATGAACAGTGTTACTAGCGCAAGTGATGATATCACGTGATAGTGAGTAGTAAAGCCCTATTCTTTCCGGTTAGTCAAATAAGACGGTATTGCTGAGGGCAATAGCAGGGGCTAGCGGTGACAGGGGGTATTTGAATATCGCTGGTTGTCGCACCCCGTGTTTTTTTTTTTCAACCCTATTCACCTGGTCGGAGTGCCGAACAAGACGAGAAGACTAGCAAAAGCCTAGATATGGATATTACAGACGGAGCTGTCGAAGGGAGCCGTTCATATTTTCAAATGAAGGCGAGAGGCCACTGACCGGGAAGGAGACATTGCTGCTCCGAAGAGGAAGGGGATGAGGTGGAATATTTGATGATTTCAGACGAGAGGCAAGAACCAGACTCGCCTTATAACTAGAATGTTCAGTCCATGGGTCTCACGGCCGCAAGGGGGTTTCTATCAGTTATTAGATGGCATCACTCGCGATGTAATTAGTAATAAGCGATTCGGTGGATCAAACGCAAAACTACGCTATATGCCACTGCTCGGTCTGAATCGGCGGCTTCCGTTCCCCGCACAGAGTCGTGACTTCCGTTACACAGCATGGTTTTGAAACTGATGTTGCATTGCAGAGTAGGTAGATCATGCCATATGCGGGGCATCGGGGTCTGGTAGGGGCATTATTCAAATCCCGTATTCTCGGTCTCTGGAGCGTGGGTCAACGGGACGATCCCATGGAGTCGCCGGGAAAAAAAACGGAGCAAACACCGTAGCGTAAATTCCACTGCATCCCAATCTGGACCCGATAGACAGGTTGTCTGTTATAGTATATACTCGGCTTTCTCGGGATTCGAAGTAAAAAGATGTGCCATCCAGTACTCCACGCAACGCGGTATGCATGATGCGCCCCGTACGAGATTCTGCGTCTCGGGCTATCCGGAATGCAACGTCCTTGAGGGGTCGGGCGGTTCGCGGGCTGATAGGGGGCGAGGCATGCGCGTGATCTCAGGGAAAGATGGAAGGACGAAAGTATATAAGGCCGGAATACCACCAGGGGATCATAGAGCTGTCTTTCATGGAACATCGTCTTGAGACTCACTCTGGACTCACAATCACTTAACTTAGTAATCAATCAGAGCTTCTTCCCGAAACACCAACCATGCCTATCACGAAATATAAGGCTGCAGCAGTAAGTATCTTTCAACCAGAAGAGACTTATCGGACCGGGCTGACAATGTTTGGGAAATAGGTCACCTCCGAACCAGGGGTAATAACGAGTGACACTCCGCACGTGGTGACAGACACCTGCTAACAGAGTCAGTGGTTCGACCTTGAGGCCGGAGTTCAAAAGACAATCAACTTCATCAACGAGGCTGCGCAGGCCGGCTGCAAGCTCGTCGCTTTCCCCGAAGTCTGTGAGTTTTCCCGAGTCCCTAACCGCGACGAGTCGGACGCTTCTTGCCATGGACATTAACCGCCCCGAGAAAGGGATCCCCGGATATCCGTACTGGATGTGGAAGGTCAACTACCTGCAGAGCCTCCCGATGCTGAAGAAGTACCGCGAGAACTCCCTGCGCGTGGACTCCGAGGAGATGCGGCGCATCCGCCGCGCGGCGCGCGACAACCAGATTTTCGTGTCGATGGGCTTCTCCGAGCTGGACCACTCGACGCTCTACCTGGCGCAGGTGCTCATCGACCCCAACGGCGCCGTGATCAACCACCGGCGCAAGATCAAGCCCACGCACGTCGAGAAGCTCGTGTACGGCGACGGCGCCGGGGACACGTTCCTCTCGGTGACCGAGACGGAGATCGGCCGCGTGGGGCAGCTCAACTGCTGGGAGAACATGAACCCGTTCCTCAAGGCCCTCAACGCGTCCTTCGGGGAGCAGGTCCACGTCGCCGGCTGGCCCGTGTACCCGGGCGTCGAGCGGCAGGTGGCGCCCGACCCGGCGACCAACTACGCGGACACAGCGTCGGACCTCGTGACGCCCGCCTACGCCATCGAGACGGGCACCTGGGGCCTGGCGCCGTTCCAGCGGCTCTCCGTCGAGGGCCTCCGGAAGAACACGCCCGAGGGCGTGGAGCCCGAGACGGACCCCTCGACGTACAACGGGCACGCCCGCATCTACCGACCGGACGGCAGCCTGGTCGCCAAGCCCGACAAGGACTTCGACGGGCTCCTCTTCGTCGACATCGACCTGAACGAGACCCACCTGACGAAGGCCCTGGCCGACTTCGCGGGCCATTACATGCGTCCCGACCTCATCCGCCTCCTCGTCGACACGCGTCGCAAGGAGCTCGTGACGGAGGCGGACCCGGCGGGCGGCATTGCATCGTACAGCACCTTCCACCGCCTTGGGCTGGATCGCCCTTTGGATCATCCGCTCGAATTCCGTGGAAAGACGGCAGGAAAAGATCACGCCTCGGAGGATGTGGATGCGGCCGTAAAGAAGGCGTAGGTCAGCTTTGTTGAGCAAGTGGCTGTTACGGCCCGTCAAGGCACACGTATCATATAAAACATCAGGTCAACACTCTTCTCATATTAGGCAAGGAAATATCAAATATCAATCACAGAAAATCAATTGCCATGCCACTTTGCGTGCTTTTCATAGTAAAGTACTTCCTGGAACCTTCCTCATGGGCCACACGGCAGGGAAGGATCGCTTCCCCGTGTAGTTGTCTGGTATTCCTTTGAGCAGAGATCAGGGGTATATGGACCTCTTGCACTGGAAAATTTCATAGTAGAAGCTTACCTTGTACAATACGTTAACTAACCGCATACGCCACTCGATTAAGATTGAATCAGCAGAGGGGGCCGTGCTCAAAACAGGACCCCTGCAACTAATCCCAAGTAGTGAGCAGGGATGTGTTCGTCCTCCAGAGAAAAGGATAGAATGCCAATGCGCCTGGCTAAATAAGAAATATTCGAGATGCAGACAGTATAGGCGATGGGCTTCCCATATCTCCCTAAACAAAATGCCTACGGTTTGAGTTTCCCCTTGTAACAAATAGAGGGCCTTCGCCTTCAGGTTGACACATGGAAGAGGAATCCGGGGAGCTGAAGTTACCAGAACTCTACAGATCCTACTCCTGCGGCTCGAATATGTTGCCCAGGGGACACACACCAGCAGATACGGTACAGTGTAGTCCACACGTAGACCCTTTATCTTTTTACATAGCTCCCCCCGTTAGGTCATACCGATCTAACGTTGCCACATCTATAGTACACACAGCACCCAGCGGCCGCATAGCCACATGCAAAATCTACACAGACAGCCTAACCAGCCTGTCCTTTTGCTTCCCCGAACACCCACTCATTCAATCAACCAACGCTAATACCCACCCCTCTGCCCACCCGTGTCCTTCTCCTGGGCAGCGGCGGCGACGGCCCAGGGATCGCGGAGACCGCCATCGCTGTTCTCGGGGCCGGCGGAACCGCTCTTGTTGACCTGGCGGGCGGCGATCTCGGCCTCGCGCTCGGCGTTGTCGCGCTGGAGCTCCATGAACCGCTGGACGTCGAGCGGCGTCTGCCAGGCGACGACGCCCTTGCGCGCGTCCTCGAGCCGGCGCCTGTGGCCCTCTTCTCCCGCGCGGCCGAGCACGCTCCCGATGACGGCGAGGCAGCGGAGGCTATCGTTGTTGTCTCGATGTCAGCATCCAACCTCCCACGTACAGCCGCGACGGTGGGGGATGATCGCGAAGGAAGGTAGTAATGGAGGAGGGAGCGGGGAGAAGGAGAAGAGGAAGAATAAAAAAGGGGGGGAAGGGGGTAATTACCTGTCGTCGTTCGCCGGGATGGCGTACGTAACCCACGTAGGCTCCGCATTCGTATCGATGACGCCGATAGTCGGGACGTTAACGAGCGCGCACTCGTGCAGCAACACGTAATTCTCGAGGGGGTTCAGGCACACGACCAAATCCGGGACTAGGGGCCTCCGCTCGTTGATGTGGCGGTCGAAGCCCTCGACGGGGTTATCGTGCTCGTCGAGCATCTGCATGGGCATGCCCGCGAGGATGACCTCGCTGTTCGTGATGCTCCCCGGCGTCCACTTCGTGAATAGGTGGCACGCCCTCGCGAGGCGCGCCGCCTGCGTGACGATCTGCGTCTGGCCAGGCCGCGTCCCGACGAACAGGATCAGCCCGCCGCGGTACGCGACCTCCTCGACGACGCGCGCCGCGCGCCGCAGGTGGGCCGCCGTCTGCTCGAGCGAGATGATGTGGATGCCCTGCCGGATGCCGTAGATGTAGCGCGCGTTGGCCGGGTTCCACAGCGACGCGTGGTGGCCCATGTGCGCCTGCGACGCCAGCAGCAGCTCCAGCGTCACGTCGCCGAGGCCGGGCGGGTTCAGAAACACGTCCGCGGGGCGGTACGTCACCTCCAGGCGCGACCCCACGCGCCCCAGCTGCCGCCGCAGACGCTGCTTCTGCTCGTAGTCCTCCACCGTCGTGTCCGGGACCGCGGGTTGGCCCCTGGCCCCTCCCCCGCGGCGGCCGCCGGCGCGTGAGGGCGTCTGCGCTCGCTTCGCCGAGAATATCGAGGGTGCTTGCGGCTGGGCATTCGGCGACTGCAAGACGGGCTCGCTGGGGTCCGGGACGCCTGTCGGTGTTGGCCTTAGCGTCGGCGGGTCTTGGAAGGTAGCCGTCGTTAATGACGCCCGGAGGCAGGTCTGGCGGAGTGGCCTAGCCAATGCCTTTCGGCCTGAAGAGATCAAGGTTAGCCCAGTGCCAAGTGACTGACAAGGCCATGGTGTCCCTTACTCTGGCGCAGGCCGAATTCTCTTATAATCATGGCTGTGGCTTGAAGATAGTCCTGCACCAAACCAGCATGGCCGGCATGAAGCTGTCACGACTTTTTTTCGATTGAACGATTGTAGAGCTCGGGCCACATGGGGACTCAATCGGCAGCAAAATGCAAAAGATACTCCCGGGGTTCTGGGCCGGTCAAGGTTCCCCACTGCATCAGCAGCCCGGCCCCGCCATGAACCTGTACTACCCAGCAGCTCCACTTTAAATCATACAAAGTCCGTCCTCAAATTCATACTACTAAAGCCCTGTGGTTTTCATAATAGAACGGGACAATGTTATTAAACGATTAAAAGAGCTAGGCGGCGGCTTATAATCTATAAAGGTTTACGCGACGCGGATTATGCAATACCATACTAATATCGGCGTAGACTGTCTTTGAGTACAATCAGTAACTGCATATAGGTATCATACAAATAACCGTAAATACCTAGCTAGGTAGTTTAACTTACTCTTCATACCTAGTATATATCTTTACGACCTTTTAGCACGGAGGAATACCCCACACAAAAGATTCTACTACGACATTCCCAAATACATATTTTATTGCAATAATACTGTGAAGATACGCGGAGCTTATCTCACTGTTATTGGTGTAATGATGTGTGTATTACTAACTTGTGTCAGGAAGGATCAGATTGATCCCTGTTGTGTATCTAAAGTACTAGTGTCCCCACCCCACTTCCTGAATTTACCCACTTCCTGAATTGGATTTTCGCTCCTTCAACACCCATCCCTAATAACAACACTCCCTAATATCTCAACCCATACAACGTTTCTGAAGCTACAATTTAAAATGGGACCTGATGATGAGTATCGCATCGAGCAGGCCTTAGCAGAAGTTGCTGCGGGCGCTCAGCAAAAAGCAACGGCTAATAAATGGGGTGTAGCAGAGAGCACCCTGTCCACGCGAAGAAGAGGCGCCAGATCTCACGCCCAAGGCCATCAACATCAACAAGTCCTTACCCCTTTGCAAGAAGAGGAGCTTGTGAAGTGGATATTGGATGAGGAAGATGGTGGAAGGACGCCCTACGACTTCGAGATACGTCAAATGGCCGAATACATCAACCAAGCGAATGGAGGCGGCCATTCCTTTGGGAAACACTGGGTTAAACGCTTCATTAACCGTCACCCAACGCTCCGAAGCAAGTTACAAGAATCCGTTGAAGCCTCCCGCGCGTCCCTCGACCTTCCTGATAAAATCAGAGACTTCCAACGACGTTTCAAAGTCATCGTCCGCGACCTGAAGATCAAGACCGAGAATATCGTGAATATGGACGAGATAGGAGTACAAGAGGGCGAAACCAAGAAAGGGAGGGTGATTGGAACCGTCCTTACGATGCGTGGACCTCGAAAAGTCTCCGAAGCGACGGCTTGGGTGACGATAATCGAAGCTATCACGGCTAACGGGCGACGGCTGACGCCTGTAGTGATCTTCACCGGCCTCAACCTTCAAGGGCAATGGTTTCCACGTTATTTTCCCGAATGGAAATACACCGCTAGCAAATCGGGCTGGAGCAACGCTACGATAGCTCTCGAATGGCTTCGCAAGGTGTATCTACCCGAAACGAAACCTTCGAACCCTAGCGACTGGAGGCTTCTCATTCTAGATCAACACGTCACCCATATCACGACCGAATTCATGGCTGAATGCAGGAGGAATAAAGTACGCTGCTTGTATATACCCTCCCATAGCTCCCATATCATTCAACCGCTTAATATCGGGGTATTCGCTGCGTTGAAGCAGTATTATCATCAAAAGACGCTGGGCTTTGGCTTCTTCGCAGCTTCAGCTCCTATTAACAAGCAACGCTTCCTTGAAGCATATCGCGAAGCTTCAAGGAAGGCCTTCAGCTCCAAAAATATACACTCGGGCTTCAGGGCGACAGGTATCTCGCCATTTGACGCGGATAAACCGTTCCAGAACCCGAAGATGGTTGGGAAGCTCCCACGCCAGCTAACCCCGGAGCCAATAGCGTCCCATCGACCTTCTAACGAGTGCTGGTATACGCCCAAGAAGGGCAAAGACGTCCAGGATCAGCTCCTGGCCATTAGTTCGCAAGAGGACGCTGTCCCTCGTAACATTCGCACCCTGTTCAGGAAGGCCGCTAAGGCCCTGGACCTTAAGTCCGCTGAAAACGCCATTTTGCGCTACGATAAAAGGGATTTAGAGAAGCAGCTAGAAGCTCTGAAGCCTCAAGGGCGTTCTACAGTAGCTAGGGACCCTAACGATATATTCCCCGAGATTAAACAGATCATGGAAGCTAGAGAAGCTGCTGAGGCTTCCGCTAAAAGGTATGAGCAACAGCACGCGAAAGACTTCCTGGAGGCAGCTATGGAAATCGGTCGCAGGTCAATGGAGGACATGCAATTCCAATGGCAATTAGAATGAAGCAGAAATATACTGTTTTCGTTGAGATATTAGGGAGTGTTGTTAGTGATACCCTCGTATTCGGTGTTGTGGACCGATTCAGGAAGTGGGTAAATTCAGGAACTAGGGTCTAGGCACTAGTTACAGGTGAGGGCGCGTGTGGCCCTAGTGCAGACACGTTAGGGTTAGTGTTGCACGGGCCAACCAATCAGGTGCATGGCAACGCACTATATGCCAACAATTACCCATAAATTATCCAACTGTTATAACCAAACAAGCTTGGCCTATTGGCAGACAGTCGGAGGTTGTGTGGATTACCTCCGATGCAAAACCTTAGGTTACGTAACATGGATCCGAATGGATTTACGGATCCAAACGGATTAATGTGGTATGGATCCGAATAGATTTTCGGATCCATAGGGATTATAGTAAATAGATCCGAATAAATCTTCGAATCCAAAAGGATCTTATTTAAGATATATATGTTTATTATTTCCATAATTTAAGATAACATTAATTTGTAATAATAATTAATTACTTAAATTTATATTTACTATTAACAAACGTAATTATCGCTTTATTATTTAAATTTTTACGATATTACTATTAATATAAACCGTACGATTAGGTTTAATAATTAATTAAGCTTATAGCCGTTATACGTTGCAAGTTTTTGTTTAGTAATACCGTTAAACTTTAAATAATATTTAATATTATCAGAATGTTAACTAACGCCGAAGCCACCGTTTTTACCCTTACCTAGTAACTATAAGAACGCGTTCAGTAACTTAAGGCCTACGTTTAACAGCTTACTGCCCAGGTTACCGCCGCCCTAATCGATTCGGTATTAATAGCCGTTATTCCAAGATTTAAAATCAAGAAATCCGAACCTTACAATAATATAAAAAGCGTTTAAAGCTTCCTAATTTAGGCCAAAATATATTTACAATTAAAAAGGATTAAAAGCGACGCCGACAAAATCCTTATTATAATAAAATCCTTAAAAAGGACGTTTTAAATTAATTTAAGCTTACGTTGCGAAATTACCTGGAAAATACGGAAAACAATTAAAAAACGACTACCAATTTTTTTTTAAAAAATTACGTTAACTTTAAATAAAAGCTTAAAAAAAACTTCGATAACCCGGACATAAAACGAAAAGCTGCATAAAACCTTTTACAGCTTAAACAAAAGGAACCAGCTTTTAAATATATTATCGAATTCAGGAATCTTATATCTAAAGTAAGATGGGTCGACGATAAAAACGATACCTTGATCGATATCTTTTACAAAAAGTTAAAAGACGATATAAAGGACGAAATTATTAAAATCGAACGACCCGACGTATTCGATAAATATATTGCGGAAGCTGTAAAGATCGACAATCGATAATTTGAACGACAATAAGAACGACGTAAACAATTCGCCCTACGGTCCAAATTCCAAGAAACTAATTAAGGTCGAAAGCGCCTTACGCCTTCCACCTTTTATAAAACCTAACCGGGATTTATAAAATTAAGGGCCATCTAGTCGAAAAATAAAACATCCGTTACTTGCTATAACTACGGTAAGCCCGGATATATTACGCGAAAATACAGAAACCCGAAAAAGTTATATTAAATTCCAGTTCCTAAAAATTAGTACAAAAAGGAACCTGGCAACAGAAAAACGATTAATATAATCCGCGCCAAAAATAACGATAACCTTTTACCTAAGGTACGACAAAAAATAAGAAAAGCAAAAAAATTATTCCAGGCAAAAGCTAAAAAGGTTAAAAAAACCCAGAACTACTAAACTTACTATTACCCAATAGCTATAAAAGCACAAGGGATAAAAAAAGCTGAACGACGATAAGTTACCTACCCGTGTACAGCAGAAACGGTAACAAAAAAACAATTAATTAATACTTAACGCATAGCTAAAGGAATACCGAGAATAGAATGAAAACCTGTACCTAGGAAAACCCGATCGGTACGGAAGGTTTTACGCGGTTAACTGTTAACGACTGAAGTACAAGGTATACGAAGACGAGGAAGAATATATCGCGTAACGAATTATACGTATATAGCGACAAGGTTACGATTTTAAAAATCGAACTAAAAATAATTTTAAGTATTAAAGATAATATCGCCATATACAAAAAGCTGTAACGATGGAAAATTTCGACGAACTGGCAACCACCAGGAACTAGCCAAAAGGCAAATACTATCTTATATATAAACTCCAGTACTATTACGAATAATACGATTACCAGATACAGGAAGAACTAATTTAAAAAACAGTTAAAAAACACTGCCAGAAAATGATCACCGATTTACGAATTTAGCTAGCCTTTACGGAGGATCCAGAAAAGCAATTAGCCATATAAAAGGAGATTTATTCCTTTTCGAATCAAAGATGGAAAACCTTAAAACCAGAATACATTACCAGAAAAACGTTTTAGAACCAAGTGGAATATTTAATAGTAACTTATGCCGATAAGAGCAGCAGTTAAAATAGATTCAAAACGAAAACAAAAGATTTAAAGAAAAAATTTAGCAGTTCGAAAATAACCTAAAAGATCTAAGCTACCTGTAATAGGGCCCCAGGCTAGCAAAAATAAAGGTGGACAGTAATATTTTAAAAGCGCTTTAAATACAATGCGAATAATACGAAGGAAATTTATAACGGTATAAATATAAATTAAAAATAAACGATATATTGCATTTGTGTAAATTACGGCGTAACAGAAGGTAATTATATTACCTTAAAAGTAATTAACAAGTTATAGTTATTATGGAAAAATAAGAAATATTTTACGAGGTCGAGAACGCCGAAGGTTAAACATTTAACTACGACGATAAATAAATCCGATATAAGATTAATCACCTTAAAACCTTTATCGAAGGAAAAAAAACAGATTATTAATTTCGACGTTATCGCCATCGAGAACTTCGATTTAATCCTAAGTTTGCCATGGTTGGAATAATATAACCCGGCTATTAATTAAAAAATTCGCGAAATAAATTACGGTTTATATTTTAACGATAAGCTAAACGACGAAAGATTTTAATATTCGATCGATAAGGTAAACGAATGCAGGTATAA
This sequence comes from Monosporascus sp. mg162, assembly GCA_004155945.1. Taxonomy (NCBI): domain Eukaryota; kingdom Fungi; phylum Ascomycota; class Sordariomycetes; order Xylariales; genus Monosporascus; species Monosporascus sp. mg162. Next base: position 95,229 of record QJNY01000225.1, read on the forward strand.
AGAAACGACAAAAACTTTACTACCGAAAGCAATATAGCATATTTAAAAAAAGGCATAATCGAAAAATACGACGTATTATTGCTAACCTTAAAGCAAAATTTAGGTAAATAAATAATAATCTAAAACGACCGCTCGAAAAATTACTAGAATAAAGAATTAAAGTACTTTTATAATACTATAAATACAATAAGTTATTTAGTAAGAAATTTAATATTAAATTGCTAAAGCATAGCAAATAAAATTACAAAATAATTTTTAAAAATAATAAAAATAACGTCCTATATATATAAGCGCCACACACATATGAGCGCAACAATTTTTTGACACTTTCCAACTACCTATCTTCAATTGCCCATTTTTCAACAACTACAATATGGAGCGTTTTATAAAAGATGCCAGAATGAACCTAGCCATTCAGGCTAAAAAGCGAAACCCGAAACTTAGTTACAGAAAGCTTGATTCTATTTATAAAATCTTATCTTTTACTTTAGCATACCGTTCTAAAGGCAGACGCGCCCGAGCCGATATTATCCCTCCTTTGCAGGAATTGACGCCGACCGAAAAAAAATCGATTGTCGACCGAATCCTTAACCTAGATACGCAAGCGTTTCCTGTCCGGCTTTAGCATGTTAAAGATATGGCCAATATACTGCTGGCCCAGCGTATTGCAGAACGCGTTAGAATTAATTGGGCGTCGAACTTTGTTAAACGGCAAAAAAAACTTTAAACGCGTTTAAATCGGAAGATCGATTATTAACGGATCCTATCCGAAAATCCAGAAACATTTCGTAAATAGTTCAAACTTATTCGAGCTACAATCGCAAAATACGGCATCGTAAAAGAGGATATTTACAACTTCGACGAGACTAAATTTTTAATGGAACTTTTTATGGTAACGGGTATAATAATTATTAATGCCGAAAAACGTAAAAAACTTAAATAAACGTAATAAAGGAATAAAAAATAGGTTATAATTATTTAAGCTGTTAATTTTCAAAGTTAGGTTATGCCGTTATTTGTTATTATAACGGGAAAAAATTATCTTAGGTTCTAATACCGCAATAACCCATTGCCAGCAACCGATTAACAGATCGCATTAAATAATAATGGCTGGACAACAAATAAATTAAGTCTCGAATAGATCTAGCATTTTAACAAGCATATTCGGACGCGTACGAAAAGTTCCAAACGTTTCCTCATCCTCGACGACCACGAAAGCTATCATTCGATGGAATTCGAAAAATACTGCGCCAACAACAACATTATCACGCTTTGTATGCCCGCGCATTCTTTGTATCGGCTCCAACCTTTTAATGTATCTTGTCTTTCTATTTCAAAACGCGCTTATTCGCGCTATATCGAAAACCTAATGCGACGTATTATACCCATATTGCCAAAGAAGATTTCCTTGCTGGCTTCTACGACGCGTTCCAAGCTGCTATAACGTCCGATAACATCAAATCTGGATTCGCGAAAGCTGGTTTTGTTCCATTCGATCCCAATAACGTTCTTTCCGAATTAAAGGTTCCTTCAGTTATACCTATGCCGACCGTCTCCCCGTTAACTTCCGCCGGTTCTATTTCACCTTCCGCGAAAACCCTTAAAGATATCCGTAAAGCAACAAGATAAGGACGATACTTGCAAAAGAAAATTAAAAATTATCAGGGTAGCTCGCCAACAAGAATATTTAAGTCGGCTAATCTTATAAATAAGGGGTATATGTTGCTGTTGCATAAAGCCGCTCTTTTCCGGAAAAAAAAGTTTAATTGCGCGAAACGAATTATATTTTAAATAAACGTCGCAAAACCAAAAATAAACGTCTTCAAAAAGGAGGAACATTTACTATACAAGAAAGACAAGCTCTTCTAGCCCAAAAAGAAGGGGGTGACAAAATAATGCAGCCAACAACAGCTGGAGGGGGTCGTCGTAAAAGGGTTAAAACCAAGGAACGGAAGTGTGGCGTCTGCGGCAAGCCCGGGCATAATGCGCGTACTTGTGAAAAAGTTGTAGATACGTCTAGCGAAGAAAAATCCAATTGATTTTAATCAATGCGATATGTTGTTGTTGAGTTATTTGGATTGATTGTTGCGAGGTGCCAAAAAGTGTTGCGCTCATATGTGTGTGGCGCTCATATGTGTGGAACGTTACCGCTTTTTATCCGATATATAACTTAAACCATGCAGAATTATATGCATTCCGCGATTACTTCGAAGATAAGCTTCGAAAAGGATAAATTCGACATTTTAGATTACTAGCTGGATACTTTATATTTTTCATACCGAAAAAAGGAGAAAAGTTTCGATTAATAGTGGATTATCAACAATTTAACGATATTACCGTTAAGGACAGAACGCCGTTACCATTAATTACCGAAATAAAAGATCGCCTATAAGAAGCAAAATGGTTTACAGCTATCGATTTACGAAATGGTTACAATATAATTCGGATTAAGGAGGGATACGAATAAAAAATAATTTTTAGAACGAAATATAGCTTATACGAATACCTAGTTACCCTTATAGAACTAAGTAACATACTAGCAATCTTTTAACGAATAATAAACTATATACTGAAAGAATACCTGGATATTTTTATTGTTTGTTATCTCGACGATATTCTTATTTATTTAAAAACGGAAGAAAAGTATAAAAATACGTTTATTAAGTTTTACAAGTGTTGCAAGACGCCAAACTTTTAGTTAATACCGAAAAAAGCCATTTTTATAAGTAAGAAATCGAATTTTTAAAATATATTATTACGTTAGGATAAATTTGTATAAACCTTAAAAAATTATCAGCAATTAGAAATTAGGTACCGCCTATTAATATTAAGGAAATATAAGTATTTTTTGGATTCGTTAATTATTACCGACAATTCATACGCAATTCTAGCAGGATAGTTATGCTATTAACGGAACTTACCAAAAAAAATAAATTATTTAGATGGATTTTAAAAAAAGAAGTAGCTTTTCAGCAAATTAAAGACGTTTTTACTAATAAACCAGTATTAATTATGTACGACCTAAAGCGATTAATTAAGTTAAAAACCGATATTTCGGATTATGCCTTAGGAGCTATAGTTGGATATCGAAACGATTAAGAAAAACTTTACCCGATTACGTTTTATTCTTATAAGCTATACAGAGCAGAATTAAATTACTCTATTTACGATAAGGAGTTCTTAGCTATCATTAACGCCTTTAAGGAATTTAAACATTATCTTAAAGGTAACATGTATTAAATTAAGGTATATACGGATTATAAGAATATTACTTATTTCTTTACGATACGAAAACTTGTCGAAAAATAGTTGCGTTACGTAAAAAACTTTTTTAAATTCGATTACGTTATTACTTATCGAAAAAGATCAGAAAATGGTAAAGTAAACGTATTTAATAAACGACCTAACCTGGAAGAACTTAAGGTTAAGGTATAGTAAACAATTTTCAATATTATACCCGAAGAATATTTGAAATAGGGACGAATTATTGCAATACGAGCAATATTACTTGATATTTATTAACGTATTTAACAATATAACGTTAATTAACTAGCAAAGCATTAAATAAATAAAATATAGGTACCCGAGGACTTATAAAAGGACTTAATACGAAACGTATACGAATACCTTGTATATAAATACCTAAGGATCTACAAAACTTTAAAACGCTTATAACGGATATATTATTTTTTTAAGATGAAAACTATAATTTAAAAGGTTATACGATAATGCGATATCTGTACAAAGCAAAGGTACGACGATATAAGCCTTACGGAAAATTATAGCCATTACCAGTCGCTAAGCGACCATAAAGTTCGATTATATTCGACTTTATTACTAAGCTTTTTTTGTTAGAAAATTTAGTTACAGGAATATATTGTAATACTATCTTTGTAATTATTAATCGATTTACGAAATTCTTATATTTCTTACTTTATAATAAGGATACCGATATAAAACAACTGGCATATATTTTTCTTAGATATATTTTAGGTACTTACGGACTTTTAACGGAAATTGTTTCGGATAAAAGTATTACCTTTATTTCGAAATTTTGGTAAGGATTAATAATCCAACTTAAATTAAATCATAAATTATTTAACGCATTTAAACCCTAAATAAACGAATAAACGGAAAAAACTAATTAAATGTTAAAGACGTATCTACGATGCTATATTAACTACGAACAGAATAACTGGGTCGAAAAGTTACTAGTTGCGTAATTAGCTTATAATATTAGCTATTACGAAAATATTAAAACAACGCCAATAATTGCCAATTTTAGATTTATACTTAAAGTTTATCGAGATTTATATAAGGATGGACCAGTTAACATTAAGGCAATTCTTATTTTAAAACAACTACAACAGTTATACGGAGAAATAAAATCAAAACTTAATTTTGTACGTAATTAAATAAGCAAATACTATAACCAAAAAAGGTTAAAGGAATTAACCTTTTCGGAAAAAAAGATGGTTTACCTAATTACTAAAAATATTTAAATTAAGAGGTTAAATAAAAAATTCGATTTCAAATATATCGGTTTATACAAAATCACTAAAAAAAATTTAGAAAATAACTATAAATTGGAGCTACTGCCGAAAGTTAAGTTTTATCCAATCTTTCATATTTCCTTATTAGAATTAACAATAAATATAATTAAAGTTAATACGAAACAAAACGAAAAAATCCTAAAAAATGCATCAATTTACGAAATAAAAAATTTTTTAAATGTACGCAAAGAAAAAAACTTACCTAATACTTAATCAAGTCAAAAGATTACCCAAATTCCGAAAACATCTGGAAACCCGCAAAAAACCTTACGAACGCCTAGCGCCTTTTAAAAAACTTTTACTAGCAACGCCGGAAACGCTAAAATTAAAGATACTCCAGTTTGCATCGCCTAATAACGGCCAATCAGTATTTTCAATCCTAGGCCATTCCGAAAAGTCTATGGCTCACGTAACTTGTACGGCCCGTAAAACCGTTTCGCGTTCCAATTTTTCCTACTCCTCTAATTCGTCTAAAAAAGCTAAAGCCCACGATTTACCATTTTAACACCCTTAAACCGAAGGAATTTTTGTTAATACCGCAATCGCTAAAAACGGACGATCGCCTTATTTCTTTCTTTTTGCGATCGAAATAATCGCTTCTCGGCCAAAATTTCCTTGCGTTTTAAACGTTCCGCTTCCTTATTAATGTTACGCAAAGAATAAAAAAAAAAAAATTGCCCGACCTATCGCAACTCCGTTTCTTTAAAACGCATTCCTTATTATGTTTAAAATACGCAAAATAAAGTATAACTTCGAAACTTTAATCTTAAATATAAGCAACTAAATCTTCGCATTTTTCCTTTTGGTTAAAACGTTTACAAAATGTTTACTTTTCGATACGGTTAGGCATAACGACGAAAATAACCAAAAGAATATTAATATGTAAAAAAGGAAATTATTTACCAAACAAATATAATAAACAAATTAATCTTTAAGGGCAAAGATCTTAAAAAGAAGAAATCGTATTATAACTAAACAAGCTTAGCTTATTAGCAGATAGTCGGAGGTTATATGGATTACTTCCGATATAAAATCTTAGGTTACGTAACATAAATCCGAATAGATTTACGGATCCAAACGGATTAATGTAATATGGATCCGAATAAATTTTCGGATCTAAAGGAATCTCGTTTAGGATATATACGTTCATTATTCCCATAATTTAAGATAGTACCAGCTTGCAATAATAATGGGTTACCCAAATTTACATCTGTTATTATCAGACGTAATTATCGCTTTATTGCTTAAATTCCCACAATACCACTGCCAATATAAACCGTACGACTAGGTTTAATAGTTGGTTAAGCCCATAACTGTCACACGAACCCAATTTACAACATAACCTTGCGGGCCTGCTATCTCTAAGGCTACCCAAATTAAAGCGCGGTCTTTTTGGCCAGTATGCAGTAATAAGGCTATGCAGGCTATGCATAAATAATGTGATCTAGATATTTTGCTTACATATATATTGCTTTAAGCAACCGTACGCATTTGGATAATGCATTCTCGGTTTGTAGTATATCTACGGTAGTAAACCACTTTAATTGAAATTTTTCCCAAAACAGCACACCTTTACGGCTCCTGTTAAAAGGTGCTAGTTAGCTAGATTTATATTATCGGTATATGCGGGCGTATAAAAACGAACCGCATCGCACAGTTAAAAAGGGAAAAACCTTATTGTTTATCTCGCGATCAAAGCATTGAGGCGCAACGTAATATTTCGCAAAATACCGAAGTGGCCGTATTAGTTAGTTTAAAGGCATCTCGATACTTGGGCAGCAACGACAATTTCAATATTATCACCTTGTCGATGAAGCTAAGCCACTTAATCATATATGCCACCTAAAGCCACTGCAACGTCCAACTCCGCTCAGGTTGCCCATCCCTCCGAATAAGCGCGCCTGCACCGGGCACCCTTACCAAAAGCAAAAGAAAAAAATGTACGTCCTTAAAAGGCACCAATAAGGCAAAAGGTATCGTTAAAACCCGAAGAAGTATAATAGCTGCATCTGTACGGGGCGTATCTAAGCTCTTAGCTATAAAGGTGCAGCCATCGCCCGTCCAATTATCCTTTTACACGTTACACGCAGCATATCAGCGGGCATTGCAGTTTGGAGCGCGGGGGCTGACAACAAAGCTGGCTGGATTTGGAGACCAAATTCAAATATTTTCAAAACTGCGGCATAATAACGTAGGGATGCTTCTCCCAATTACGTTTCGAATCCATGTTACGTCAAGATGCAAGTTGAAATTCCTTGAATTCGGCAAATCAGACTAGAATTCCTGGAGCACCTTACCAGGAGAATAGTTGGACACCCTGTCCAAGTGCCTGCGACACTATTAGGCTCCTTCCTGTAAATATATTAGGGGCAACGCCTCCCAATATTAAGGGGAGGTATCACTGGTCGTTCTATCCAGTACCTATACGACCCCTACCAGCGTGTCTGCTTCGTATGCCTTTCACTTTGTGCTACGCTTATTCTATAAGGCCGACCCCTTTCCCTAACTACCCTTTCCTATCTCGGAAAAACTTTATCGCAAAGTAAGCCATCAACCAAAGTTGATCCCGGGTACTTAGCCTACAATCGCTAGAATTCACAGAAAGTCCCAGCACAGCTAAGCGTTTGTTATCATCCTATAGCGCCTAGCAGAGCTAAGTAAGCCTCAGTAATATAACGACTAGGACCTGTCGAAACGCTCTGTCCAATGTTTAACGAATTGTTTTGAGCTGATACAAGCAGGAACGTCGTTACTTAACCATGCCGGACCCTAACGACTATACGGTTGGTTGGATCTGTGCCGTTGGAACAGAGCTCGTTGCGGCGCAGGCATTTCTCGACGAGAAGCACGACGCACCAGATCATGTGCCAGTTAACGACAATAATGCCTATACCTTGGGCCGAGTTGGAAAGCACAAAGTTGTCATCGCTGCAATGCCGCATTCGCAGTACGGACTCGTCAGTGCTGCTACCGTTGCCAGAGATATGGTGCGCAGCTTTCCCAATGTGCGGATCGGCTTGATGGTGGGTATTGGTGGCGGTGCACCAAGCCAGAAGCACGATATCCGCCTAGGCGACATCGTGGTCAGCTCCCCTGGGTACGGGATTGGAGGCGTGTTCCAATACGACTATGGCAAGACGATCCAAAACAGGAGCTTTACCGCCACTGGTCATTTAAACCAGCCACCGCAATTCGTGCTGACGGCACTGGCTATGCTTCGTGCTCAGTACGAGAGCGAGGGTCATTGCATTGAAGCAGCTATCAAGAGTATTCTTGATAAGAAGCCAAGGTTGCGAGCGAAATATGAACGACCAGACCCTAGCACCGATAAACTATACGCATCATTTTATGAACACGTGGGAAGCGACGAAGAAAGCTGCGCAGCAGTTTGCTCTAGCGAGGGACCAGTCTTGATTTCCAGAATCGAGCGATCGGAAAATGAGGATAACCCTGCGATCCACTATGGCCTGATTGCCTCTGCCAATCAGTTGATGAAAGATGCTTTGCTTCGGGATCAGCTCGCTGCGGAGAAGGACGTCCTGTGTTTCGAGATGGAAGCTGCAGGACTAATGAATCACTTCCCTTGTCTCGTCATTCGTGGCATATGCGACTATTCGGACACGCATAAAAATGCGTCGTGGCAAGGCTACGCGGCAATGGCGGCAGCTGCATACGCGAAAGATCTCCTTAGTATCATTTCGCCGAACAGAGTTGAAGCCGAAAGGAAGTTAAACGAGGTCCTTTCTGATGGTTAGTGATTTTGTATTCTACCTGTAAACACTTCATAGTTAAATTGTTTTCTTTAAGGATAATGGTTAATAACTAAACAGTTCGTGAAAAACTCGATTATGTTCATTCATTAGCAAATGATACTAAAAGTGGAATCGAAAGTTTGAAGGCAAACAGCCATTTTGACAAACTTATAGATTGGCTCTCACCACCTGATCCCTCAACCAACTTCAACAGAGCTTTGCAGCACCGCCATGGAGGCTCAGGTCAATGGTTCCTCCAAAGCGACGCATATTCAGCGTGGAAAACAGAAGAAAATTCCTTTCTTTGGTTGAATGGAATTCCAGGATGCGGCAAGACGATCCTCTCCTCTATTATCATCGAGGACCTCCAAGTTAACTACTCTTGCAACCTCCTTTACTTTTATTTCGATTTTAGCGACACACAGAAGCAATCTCTTGAAAATGCAATCCGTTCGCTCATCACTCAACTATACAAGGAGGATGTTGGAAGCCATTTGGATTCTCTCTACTCCTCTTGTCAAGGCGGAAAGCTACAGCCGAGCATCGAATCGCTCCGTATATCTTTCCAGGATATGGTAAAGCAAGCCGGTGAGGTCTGGGTTGTCCTTGACGCGTTGGATGAATGTGCAACCCGAAATGAATGCCCCAGCGGAGGGCTCCTTCAATGGATTCATAGCCTTCGGAACTCTCAGATGAATATCCACCTTCTCGTCACAAGCCGACCGGAACAAGATATCAAGTCTGCTATCGAGGAATGGGTGCACACTCAAGATGTAATCCCTCTTCAGAGCGAGTTGGTAAAGGAAGACATATGCGCATACGTCCACGCAAGTGTTAGAGAGCACCAAGGATTAAGCAGATGGCAGTTGCAACCAGATGTACAAAACGAGATTGAGGCTGCTATAATGGAGAAAGCAGATGGAATGTAAGGTCTTTAACCCATTTTTTACGGTTAAGTCATTAAAGAAATCTAGGTTTCGCTGGGTTTCCTGTCAGCTCGGTGAGCTCGAGAAATGTCTCGATTACCCGTCCTTACAGGACACTCTCAAATCGCTGCCAAAGACGTTGGACGAGACGTATGCTCGAATATTGGCCAACATACCTCCGGAGTACCGGCGCTATACAACGCGGATATTGCAATTCTTGACCTACTCCGAACGGCCGCTACGAATTGACGAAGCTGTCGATGCAATTGCCGTACGCATAGACGATACACCTCGGTTCGATCCAAAAAACAGAATGCCAATTCCAAAAGAGATCTCAAGATACTGCTCTAGCTTAGTGGCTGTTACCGCTAGGGAACGCAACTCTTTTGATGACGAGGCTATCACAGAGATACAGCTGGCACATTACTCAGTCAAGGAGTACCTAACTTCAGATCGGCTGGACAAAGACGTCGCCAAGAATCTAGGAGAGACTGCTGCCAAAACCTCAATTGCAAAGATCTGCTTAGCATACCTATTAGAGTTGAACCCAACCTCCGACGCTAAAGAAATCAGGCGGTCGTTTCCATTTGCGGAGTATTCAGCACGATATTGGATAAGCCATGCTGCAATAGCTGAGAACTACAGCGAAACAGTCCGTACATTGACCCGGGAATTCCTCTCATCTAGAAAGATCTACGAATCTTGTTGTCGTTTATATGATCCCGACAGACCGTGGGATGATCCAGAAGATGAAGGTATAATATTGCCACCTCCCTTATATTACGGGTCCCTTGGGGGTCTCTTCTACTCCGTCCAGATGCTGCTGGCTCAGGACGTCGATATAAACGCGCAGGGCGGATTCTACGGCAACGCTCTCCAGGCTGCCTCTTGTAAAGGACATGAAAAGATCGTCCAGATATTGCTGGCTACCGACGCCGATGTAAACGCGCAGGGCGGAGAATACGGCAACGCTCTCCAGGCTGCCTCTTTGGGAGGACATGAAAAGATCGTCCAGATGTTGCTGGCTAAGGACGCCGATGTTAACGCGCACGGCGGAGACTTCGGCAAGGCTCTCCAGGCTGCCTCTTATAAAGGACATGAAAAGATCGTCCAGATATTGCTGGCTACGGACGCCGATGTAAACGCGCAGGGCGGATACTTCGGCAGCGCTCTCCAGGCTGCCTCTTTTGGAGGACATGAAAAGATCGTCCAGATATTGCTGGCTAAGGACGCCGATGTTAACGCGCAGGGCGGATAATACGGCAACGCTCTCCAGGCTGCCTCTTATATAGGACATGAAAAGATCGTCCAGATGCTGCTGGATAAAGGCGCTTCCCGGAAACGGCGTCGATCGTAATTCTAGAAGATATAAGCACCATATTACGAGAAAATTTTAAATTCTGTCAGCAGTTGTGGTAATTTGTTGAAAGGAACAAACGGGCTTTGGTTTGTGGCTCTAGGGTTACAAGGACAAAGGAGCTGAAGGCTATGTGTGGCTGCTCCCTTACCCCCAGTTATAGGGCAGATTAGATAGCAACCAAGATACCCCCCAATCTGAAGAATTGCAACACTTTGCCGACATGGTAGCATCTTCTGGTCCCGTCTCTTGGCACAATTAACATCCCAATCGACCCATTCTGTGTTGCATTCGAGGTACCGCTGCGCTTCGGTATGGAAGGCTAGGAGGGGGCAGGCTCGACGGCAGGCTCGTCGACAGGTTCGGAATGACAGGCTCGGCGTAAAGGCGCCTTGAAGCAAAACGCATCGTTTTAACCATGACAGAATACCTGGTGATTAGTCTACGCCTACAGTATGTACAGCTTCTATCCGCTCTGCTCGGCTCCGAGCCGGGCGAAGCAGAACTATATTAAGAGCCGCCTAAAACTCCCCAACGTCTACTACTTCAACAAACAAATGAAATCCTAGACTGAGCAGACGCGCCCCTACCGGCTCGTCAGTCTACCAAGCGTGAAGACGCCCACGATGACGACCGCCAGCGTAACAATGGCACCGGGCAGGAGCAGCTCATTGGGTACACCCTGGATAATCTGCTCCGGCTCCGCGTGCGCAGCACCTTTTCTACGGCGTCTAACCGTAGACATATCTCCCTCGTCGCTCTCCTCCTCCTCATCATCCATGGCGGTCCGTCTCCGACGGACATTGGAGGGTGCCGAACTCTCTGGCGGCGTAGGCAGAATCGGCTCGGGCTGTGGCGCCGACACACTGACGGGCGACTTCTCTGGATCGTGCACGAAGAGATCGACTTTATCACGGCGGTTCTGACGCGCTAACAAAACGGCCTCGAGAAGATCGTGGTCTGTGGTGATGGAGACAGTATCCCCCTCGTCGTCCAAATAACTCATGGCAAAACCGCTATTGCTCAGCTTGCCGTCCTCAACCACGGGCACACCCCCGATAGCGTCGACCTCGCCCATAAGCTTGGCTGCGACGCTCGACACGAGCTGTTCGATACCCTGACTAGCAACTACTTGTAACCGGTGGACACGTCCGCTCGGCGCCTTGAACTTGAACGCGATGGGCATATCTGAAGGATGCTGCTCCGGCGCAGGAGCCAGGTAGGAGCGTGGTGGAGATTCAGCACCCACATGAGATGCGCTATCTTCGGGCGCAAGCGAAGTGTTAATGCGGTCGCGGGTCATATCAGGAGAGACCATCGATCTTGTAGCGGCCGTGCCATGGTGGTGGCTGCCTTCGCCAGATATCGCCGATTCCGATTCGTTATCGAGGGAGAGCCAGAACTTGTTCCAAGCAGGACCTTCATTGCTACTCTCATTGGAGTTCATTTGGTTGACTTGCTCGAGTGTCGCATAAGTCAGCTTGAGGACATCAACCATGCCAACAATCTCGCCCGAATCATTCATGACAGGCAGGTTGAGGTAGTGGCCATCTGCAGTCATACATTAGCGCGATGCGATCTCAGCTGTTTAGCCCCCCCAAAGATACGTACCATGCATCTTGCGGAGAGCAGCCTGTATGCTCATGTCCATAGGCGCAAAATCAGGATGCGGCGTCATCACACGCACGACACTGCAGTTTGAGGGGTCTAGGCCCGGAGCGATGACTCGTAAAACCACGTCCTTGCTCGTGAAGATACCCGTAATCTGACCTTGGTCCTGAACTAGCACGGCGGTGGTGTGGTTCTCCTTCATGAGCTGAGCCGCCTCCTTGACCGAGGTCCTGACGCTGACGGTCGTAGGTGGCATCCCATTCAGCACGCTCTCCAGCGTCGGGCCCGACATTTTGTGGCGAAGAGCCTCGACATATTGGATAATCTGCTGAGGCTGGCTAGCTCCCAATTCGGACTGGACACCCTCCAGAGCAGCGTAGAGCTTGGTCGACGACGCATAGGCCCGCTCCAGCTTCTCCATGGCTTCGTAGAAACACTTCGTAATATCCAGAATACCGGAAATGTCCTGGTTCTCGTCCATGACGGGTAGGTGTCGGAAGCCCTTCCGGACCATGAGATCCAAGGCATCGGTAGCGCTGGTGTCGGTGCGGGCGCACAGGGGGTTCTTGGTCATGATCTCGGCGATGTTGATACTGCTGGCCTTGTGGCCGGCTCCGACAACGCGGAAGGCAAGATCCTTGGCGGTGAAGATGCCTGCGATTCTATCGTCATCATCTGTTACGAGGACACAGTCTTCCCGCTTGGCGGCCATGAGCTGGGCAGCTTCGGCGACGGTGGTACCGGGCTTGATCTGGAGAGCCGGACTCGGCCTCAGAGCGAGGACGGTTCCCGGAGGTGCCTTGTTGCGCAGGTGGCGGGCTCGGCCGGTGAGGTGCTTCTTTTTGGAGAGATCGCTCTCCAGTTTCCGGCGGATGGCCTGTCGATCCGAGGTTAGCAAGCATTCATCCCTAGCGATGTCCCTTGCTGAGGACAGAACAACGGAGTTATCTCATGCGTTACCGTACCTCATCTCGCTTGGATTGCTTCTGTCTGCTGGCGCTGACCCCGGATGCTACCTCGCTCGGAGCATTGGTCGAAAGGTGGGAATCGAGAACAGGTCTAGGAATGTTGGAGTTCGCTGGACTGGTTGCACCGTAGGAGGCACCTCCGCCCCTTGGGCCACGGTTGGACTTCCCTGACATTATAACAGGGGGTTTTCCTATTCAGATGGGGCTGATGAGTTTTAGCCACGATATGATATCTCTCCCAAGCAAACATAAGTAATGTAGAAGCTGCTGCTTGGCTGTCGGAAAGACATGGGCAGGGGGCAGGAAGGAGCATCTGTATCCGTACCCCGTGTCGGAAACTGACCGCATCAAGAGGAAGTAGGAAGGGGGAAAAGGGCGTACCTAAAATGCAATCTGTAAATGCGCAATCCGTAATCCGTGGTCCGATACGCTGAAGCGATCGTACGTTATTGGCAGATTAAGGAATAAAAAAAAACCTCACAGCTGAGGTCGGCGATGACGGTGCGTGAGGCGGGAGGAACGAGAAAGCGGAAAGGGATTATTACAATTTACCCAGGTTGGTAGGAGGGATGTAATTTTTGTATGGGGTCATGGTTTGCTAATAATGTCGAGTACCTTGGCTGATGTATAAGTCGGGTCCGCCTAGCAGCCTCTACCATACAGGCAGTACAAAATAGTACATTTATTACATACACAAAGGCACTTATTGAATGACCACCAAACCTGCAGGGGTTGGTGCCGTATGTACTTGTAAGTGGGCTCTTTTCACGTGGGTTCCGGAAGTCCCACTGAGAAAGTGACTGACTGTCGGAATATGGCGCTCTCCCTCTCCCGGGACCTTTTAGCGGGTCTCCGTCTCCCAGTTATTTCACTTATCGGACGCCCCATGACCCCTCTTCTTTCCCGAACCCCTCTAAGAACAACTTTGTCTACCGCAAACTACAGTCTCTTCTGGTATCCCCCTGAGCCAGAAGGATCCATTCGATATGATGCGCCGTTTCTTTCCATAACCAATCACGGCAACTGACATACGAGTCTGTGCGAAATGGTGTGTCGGGATAGCCAGTATGCTTGTGGTAATGCTAGATATGACCCCTACATAGAGTTTGCAGCTCTTGGCGCATGTAATATCCACCTTGACGCTGGTTTATGCTAGTGTGTCTCAACGTCTGTCAGGGTTCGGTATGCTTATCTACAAGTAAAGAGCAGCTGAACAATACTGTTGTTTCCGAGTCTGTCCGAGACTAGTGTTTCCGAGCTAAGGCCCTATGAAACTCCAGAGCTGTTGACGTTCAATTCAGAGGTGTCAGAGGTGGCAGATATCGATTGCGGGGAAGCCCAGCTGGAATGATTCAACTTGAGTCATGGACGATTACATATCCAAGGACGCTAATAGAGTTGAGATATAAATGGTTCACCGTAACGCTAAACCTCTTACAGAGCGGGCCATAGTCCTACGTGTTAACCAAGTACCGGCCGGGGCAGTTGGGATATGATTGCTCGAAGATACAACAACTCTTGCTAGACTGTCCTCACAACCGGACTATCCTCCATGGTGGACCTAGACCTTATCCAAGTATACCATATGTCTAGGATTAAAGCGGCACAGCTACGTCGATAAGAATATTTGGCACCGGCGCCTTGTCCGACTCGTTTCACCCTGCAGATAAGTGAAGGCAGCTCGCACATTTCAAGGGGCACGGTCACTCACCCGATCACCATACAGCCCGTAAGATCGGAATTCTGATGGAAGGGGGGCTATGTTATGGAATTTTCCGATTCCGACTCTACCGAGACTGGCATCACTAGCGGGGAGATTTTAAACTGTTGCGCAATCGACTCTTGGCACAATGTTATGATACGTGGATTTATGGAATGGAAGAGATGCACGGGCGAGACTGTACGTCACACGTCTTGCCGCCCTTCTGGGCTACGGTGTTAGTGTTATAAACGCCGCAAAGGCCGCGATATGTCCAGGCGACGACCAGGTCCTAAAAGGCCAAGCAGCCCCAGAATCGAATTCCCAGGACGATGAGACCTTTGGACGGCAGCTCGCCAAAAGCGACTCACTAAACGACGCTCTGGGTTCTTCATTGCAACAGACAAAACCCCCTTCCACCATGGCACCAGAGAAGAATCCACTTACCTGGTTGATCACGGGCTCCAGCAACGGATTTGGACTCGCGCTGACCCGTTACGTGCTTACGACTGGAGACAACGTGATCGCCACGTCGCGCAACCCGGCGAAGACGCCCGAGCTCGTGAAGGAGGTCGAGGCGCAGGCGAACGGGAGATGGGTCGCCCTCGATGTCAGCTGGTCGCAGGACAAGATCAAGGAGGTCATCGATCACGCGGAGAAGCTGTTCGACGGCGGGATAGACGTGGTCGTCAACAACGCGGCCTACTCGCTCCTCGGAGCCGTGGAGGACGTGCAGGAAGACCGGGCGAAGGCCCAGTTTGAGACGAACTTCTGGGGACCCGTCCGCATCTGCAATGCGGTCCTGCCGCACATGCGGGGGAGGGGGCGTGGCACGATCGCCAACGTCAGTAGTCTCCTGGGCGTCATGACCTGGCCGGCCATGGGGTTCTACTCGGCGAGTAAGTTCGCCCTGGAAAGTAAGTGCTCAGGCTCCCAAAAGCCACACCTCGGCTCCCAAGTTCGTTAGCAGCTAACCCCAGCACCAGGCATCTCCGAAGTCCTCGCGTCGGAGGTCTCGCAGTTCGGCATCCGCGTCCTCATCGTAGAGCCGGGCTCCTTCCGGACCAACTTCCTTTCGGAGGGTTCGATGCAATCTGCGGGGCCCTCAGCCCCTTATCAGAGCCCCCATCCCGTCGGGGAGAGCCTGCGGCACGAACAGGAGAAAGGTGGAATGCAGCCCGGAGACCCTGAGAAGGCGGCGCGGGCCATCTACGACGCTGTCGCGGGGAAGGACGAGCGGCTGGGAAAGGTCTTGAGGCTTCCCCTGGGAAGCGATTGCTGGAACAACGCCGTTGCGCATTTGGACAGCGTGAGGAGAGACTTCGAAACGTGCAAGGACGTCGCGTTAAGCATGCAGATTGAAGAGTAGGGGTAGTATGATTTCTTAATAGAATACTTGGAAAATGCTATCCATTGTTGGCAGGACTACGTCTCGACGAAAGCCGACGAGCGTTCGGTTGGTGTACCCTACATGTCAGGGGTAAATAGCATATCCGAGCCGAACGGAATAGCTCAAGTTAAGAAAAGACGAATAAAAAGGCCGTGACAACCAACACGCGGAGGGGTCGATTTAATTAACCTCTGGGTCCCCTTTGCCCATTTTGATTCATCCTGAAGTTCCCAAGGAAAAGTACGGCCACCAGTAGCGGAGTGGAATCTACGAACCTCTTATCGGCTGAGCAGTAGAGAAGTAGCATCCGCCATAAGGCGGGAAGAAATATCACCTACGACCTCGGAATCTTTCAATGGTTCATGGATAATTAATGTCTCTCTAATCCCCGCCTTCAGCGAACTGGAGCGTGTATGCCGCCATTTATTATCAGCGTAGCAATTGGGTACGATGCTCGTCAACGACCGCGACGGGTGCGCTGATCACTACGTAGCTACGGTAGCCATGGGCCCTGTAGGTACAGGATGAAGTCTGTTCTATTGAACCTTTCCTCTTGAATCCACCGGCCAGATCTCTTCAATAAGCCCGTTACGATGCGCGTAGTAGAAATCGAAGAGGTTGATAGTGGGATCGATGTGACTCGGTATCATCTCCACGCGATCTCCGACGGAGAGCCCCGGCACGGTGCCATCGTCCTTCCAGCTGAGCGAGCCGTGCTCGTCCCCGAGCACCCCGTACGTGTATCTAGAATCCTTGCACTCCGCCAGCCCGCTGTCCGTCGTCAGCGACTTCAGCCCGCTGTCTATGGTCACGTAGCGGACGCCGTCCCGCGGGCCCTGGTCGCTGAGGACGGTCGACAGAACCGTGAGGCTGTTCGAGTAGAAGGTGCCGATGGCGTTCCGGTAGTCCGTGTCCATGAATATGAAAGACCCCGGCTGCACCTCGGTGACGCCCGGCACCGTGACGCAGAACTCGGCCGTCCCCGTGCCGCCCGTCGTCACCACCCGGATGTCGTGGCCGGCCCGCCGCAGCGCCTCGGCCGTCTCGGTCAGCGTCCTCATGGACGCGAGGCACTGCCTCTCCCGGTCTACGAGGTCGTGCAGGTGCTGCAGGTGGCCCTCGTATCCCTGTACGCCGATGAGCTTCAATTGCTTCAGCTGGCCAACGTGCGCCGCGAGGGCTAGGGCCTGCTCGCCCGCCGCGACGCCCGTGCGGTGCAGGCCGACGTCGAGGTCGATCAGCACGGAGATCGGATCCCGGATGCTCTCCTTCACCAGCGCATCGTTGATGGCGGTCGCCCCAGCCGCACTGTCGACCACGATCCTGATCTTCGGGTGCTTCTTGTACAGCTCGACCAGCCTCCGGACCTTGACGGGCCCGATGATCTCGCACGTGATCAGGAGATCGTCAAAGCCAGCAGCAGCGATGACCTCGGCCTCGCTGAGCTTGGCCACGCAGCCGCCCTTTGCGCCCGCGGCCGCGAGTTTCTTCGCAAGGACGGCGCTCTTGGTGGTCTTGAGGTGGGGGCGGATGTTGATGCCGGTTGGCAGAAGGCGATCCATCAACTTCTTGATGTTCGCTTCCATGAGGTCGAGATCGACGATCATGGATGGGGTATCGAGGCTCTCCAGCCTATCCCCGACCTTCGGGGAATACATCTCGACGAGACAAGCTCCTGTCCACACTGAAATTATATGCTCAAAACAGCGAAGCACAGAAGCTTAATTACATGTACCCATAGCGGCCAGCCAGGATATGTAGACAGTATTTAGTTCACTTATAGCGCATTCATATGGCACGGGTTTGTTGCTGACGGAACGCGGGGCCCGGTCGTTGTAACGTGGTATTGTATAGTGGAGTCCCTCCGAGGGGCAAGCATTAGTCAACTACCGCTTCCTGTATAGTCTCTCCTTCCCCTTTAACCAAACATGCACGAAAGGCCGCCCGAGAGCTGGACCTAAGAAATCCGCACCACCATATCTAGAGCATAAAAGCAATTTGTAATCGTGAAGTGAGCGAATACGATAGTTACAGCATAGTAGAAGTCGCCGTATAGTATCCCGGCTCTTCTAACAATGCAGAGAATCAATCCCTCCAACCTGGCCGACCCGTCCACTGCGCAATCGCGAGTACCTAGCGCGGAGGGAGTAGAGAAAAGCTCCGGGGGAGTAGAACAAAAGTGGCGCAGCAGCGATTTCGGGGGGAGTAGAAATCGCCAAGTGGATTTGCTGGACGAAAATCCGGTGGCTGCTTTAGCGCCTACGCCCATGTCCGAACGGATTTAGGTAACCAGCATCAATTTACCATATGCGGAGTAATTGCGCAATATAGGATAATCGTACTTACGTATCAAAAAAATTAGCAACTACTTAACTATCGCATAATAGTTATGTACCTTAATAAACGGTAAAATTAATTAAATTTAAAATACGAAAGTAATTTAAAACGTTTTATATTTGCGTAATTATTATAAAATAATTGGGAATATAAATTAAGTGGTATAAAATATTAAAATTATTATTAACGTCCAATATAAGTAAACGAGATATACAAATAAATGGGATACATTTTGGCATTCCGCAATAATAAATTCAAATAATTTAATAATAATATATCGCATCGATTTAAATTAATCGGATTCTTTTTCGTTAAACGTATTTATAACTTTTACATAAGTACGCGTATTATATCCAGGCTTGCCGCAGACGTTATATTTCCGTTCCTTGGTTTTAACCCTTTTGCGACGACCCCTTCCAGCTGCTGTTAGCTGCATTCTTTTACTACTTTTTTTTGAACTAGAAAAGTTTGTTCCTTTTTACCTCAGCTAGCTCAAGCTCCGCTGGCTCGTTCTCCATTTTCTTCAAAGTTACTCAAGTACTACTCTATAACGTTAAAAATTAACTAATTAAATCCCAAATCCCCGTAACGAGCCAGCGAGGCCTGAGTTTAGGTTGTGCGAAAACACTTTTGTTTTGCACTTTCTTAATAAAATTATTAATCTTTTCTTTGTTATGCAACCAATTTTAGCCTGTTAAGTTTTGAAACTGAATATACGCGTTAAATATAAGCTAATACGCGTATAGAGATTTTTTTAAAAATTTTCCTAGATGAAAATTGCAGCTTATATAGTTAAGTTTAGCTACGGAGAAATGGGTAACCGTAACGCCCTTATGGTTACGACAGCATAACTACAGGCCGTATCATTATGTACCGGCTTTCCTTGGTATATATTGTATGGGGAAAGCCCGTTTAGCAATTTTTTGGGCTGTACGGGCTGTCGTTATTACGTCGTAGCTATGAGAAAGGTTAGGGTTAATTTAGTCCGATATGCCCTTATGGCTGCGACAGCACAATTCCAATTTTATTATTATATACTGGATTTCCCTGGTATATATTATATAGAGAACGCCCGTTCAGTATTTTTTTAGGCCGTACGGGCTGTCGTTATTACGTCGCAGCCATAAGAAAGGTTAGGGGTAATTTAGTTAGAATGTCTTTATAGTTGCGACGTAATAACTATAACCCGTACGGAAAAAAAATAGTTATACGGGCTTTTCCCATACTAAGTTACCCTTAGAAGGTTTATGGCGAAATGTTGTACGCGGTGGTTGCGTTATTGCAGCTATAAGAAAGTTCTGGATTTGATTAACCGGAACGTCTTTATGGCTGCGACGCAATAATTATAATTCGTACGGGCAAAAAAATAACAGGACGGGCTTTTTCCATACTAAGTTACCCTTGCAAGGCCTATGGCGAAATGTTGCACGCGGTAGTTGCGTTGTCGCAGCCATAAGAAGGTTCCGGACTTGATTGACCGGAACGTTTTTTTTGTTGCAACGCAATAACTACCGGTCGCAATATTTTGCCATGGACCTTTTAAGGGTAATTTAGTATGGGAGAAGCCCGTCCAGTTATTCTTTTGGCCGTACGGGTTGTGGTTGTTGCGTCGCAGCTATGAGAAGGTTCCGGACTTAGTTGACCGGAACACCTTTCTTGCTGCGACGCAATAACTACCGGTCGCAACATTTTGCCATGGACCTTCTAAGGGTAATTTAGTATAGTAGAAGCCCGTACAGTTATTTTTTTGGCCGTACGAGTTGTGGTTGTTGCGCCGCAGCTATGAGGGCGTTCCGGATAGAAGGTTTGTTTAAAACGAGAATTTTAACTTGGATTTTTAATATCTTTACCAAACCAGTTCCGATTCGGAAGTTATATATATAGTTAAAAAGCTTATTTAATACTGTACATATTTTCATTTTTATCATTTTATGATAAAATTTTGTTATTGTTTTATTTGCGAGTTTTTAAGAACAGTTTTCGAAAACTTGTATGGTACTGCCTAGAACGAGCCCGAAAAATCACAACTTGATATTAGGCCTTATTTTTGAGGTTTTGTTATTTCTGTGGAGCTTTTTCCTAAAAAGGTTTAGTCGATATAGTTGATCCTTGTAGCTATTTCTTGATTAAAAGCGCTAGCTACAGTTGCGCCGTAGGCGCAGCCCCAACCTTAAAAATGGGGGCCTGATTTCGATGAAGTAAGTTCCTTTTGTATAATAAGTGTTCCTCCTTTTCAAAGACGTTTGTTTTTGGTCCTGCGACGTTTGTTTAAGATATAGTTCGTTTTGCGCAATTAGGTAATTTTTTTCTGAAGAAGAATATTTTCGTGCAAAATTAATAAGTAACTTTGAGTTAAAAGATGATCCGATTTAGTTATTTTAGTTGACGAGCTACCTTGTTAGTTTTTAATTTTCTTTTGCAAATAACGTAATTGCCGCGTTATTTTTTTTTTGATATTTCTAGGGGTTTTTACAGGCGGGAAACGAATGGAACCGGCGGAGATTAGCGGGGAGACGGTCGGCGTAGGCACAATTAAAGGAACCTTTAATTCGAAAAGAACGTTATTAGGATCGAAAAAATAAGATTAGTTTTAGCGAATCCAGGTTTGATATTATCGGACGTTATGGCAGTTTGGAACGCTTCGTAAAAGCCGGCGAAAAAATCTTCTTTGGTAATATAGATATAATGGCGTCGGATTAGGTTTTCGATATATTGCGAATAAGCGCGTTTTAAAATAGAAAAACAAGATACGTTAAGAGATTAAATCCGATGCAAAAAATGCGCGAGTATATAAAGCGTAATAATGTTGTTGTTAGCGTAATATTTTTCGAATTTTATCGAATAATGGCTTTTATGGCCGTCGAGGATAAGGAAACGTTTCAAACTTTTTGTACGCGTCCGAATATATTTGTTAAAATGCTGGATTTATTCGAAATTTAATTTATTTGTTATTTAGTTATTTTTATTTAATGCGATTTTTTATTCGGTAATTGACAGTAAGTTATTGCGGTACTAAAATTTAAGACAATTTTTCCCTATTATAATAATAAATGGCGGTATAGATTAATTGTGGAAATTAATAACTTAAATAACTATAGCTTATTTTTTATTCCTTTGTTGCATTTGTTTAAGTTTTTTACGTTTTTCGGCATTGGTAATTACTATGCCCGTTATTATAAAAAATCTTATTAAGAATTCAGTCTTGTCGAAGTTATAAATATCCTTTTTTATGATGCCGTATTTCGCGATTATAGCCCGAACAAGCTCGAACCATTTGCGAAATATTTTTAGATTTTCGCATAAGACCCGTTAATAATCGATTTTTCGATTTAAACGTGTTTGAAGCTTTTTTTGCCGTTTAATAAAGTGCGACGCCTAGTTAACTTTAACGCGTTCCGTAACGCGTTAGGCTAGCAGTATATTGGCCATATTTTTAACGTGCTGAAGCCGGATAGGAAACGTTCGCATATTTAGGTCAAGGATTCGGTCGACAATCGATTTTCTTTGAGTCGGCGTCAAGTTTTGCAAGGGAGAAGTAATATCGGCTCGGACGCGTCTACTGTTAAATCGCGCTTTTAAGGTAGTATGTGGTATTTCATATATAGAACTAAGCTTTTTATAACTAAGTTTCGAATCTCGTTTTTTAGCCTGAATGGTTAGGTTTATTCTCGCTTTTTTTGTAAGGCGCTCCATATTGTGGTTGTTGAAAAATGGGTAAATGAAGATGTATTGTTGGAATGGCTGAAAAAGTGTCCCGCTTATTTGTGTATAACGCTCACTTGTATAAGACGTTAGTTATAAGTACGAATAATTTAATTAAGTTATTTTAAAATAATTATTAGGATATTATAAAATAATTATTAAAGCGTAAAAATTATTAAAGCGTATAACACAAACGAGCTGCGCGCACAAACGAGCTGCGCCGATTTTCTCATTCAGTAACAACAAATTCAAATAATTCAACAATAACATATCGCATTAATTCAAATTAATCGGATTCTTTTTCGCTAAACGTATCTACAACTTCTACACAAGTACGCGCATTATGTCCAGGCTTGCCGCAAACGCCACACTTCCGTTCCTTAGTTTTAACCCTCTTGCGACGACCTTCTCCAGCTGCTATTAGCTGTATGTTTTCACCATCCCTTTCTTTTTGGGCCAGAAAAGCTTATCCCTTTTATATAATAAATATTTTTCGTTTTTTAAAAATGTTTGTTTTTAATCCTGTAACGTTTGCTTAAGCTATAATTCGTTTCGCGCAATTAGACAACTTCTTTCCGAAGAAAAATATTTTCGTATAAAAGTAATAAGTAACTTTTAATTAAAAAATTAACCGATTTAGCCATTTTAATTAACGAACTACCTTATTAGTTTCTAATCTTTTTTTGCAAATAACGTAATTACTGCATTACTTTTTTTTTAATATTTTTAAGAGTTTTCGCGAGCAGGGAATAAATGGAACCAGCGGAAGTTAACGGGAAAACGGTCGGCGTAGGGATAATTAAAGGAACCTCAAATTTGAAAAGAACGTTATTAAGATAGAATAGAACAAAACCAGCTTTCGCGAATCTAGATTTGATATTATCGGACGTTATAGCAGCTTAAAACGCGTCGTAAAAGCCGGCAAGGAAATTTTCTTTGTAAATATAAATATAATGGCGTCGTATTAAGTTTTCGATATAACGCAAATAAAAGCGTTTCAAAACAAAAAAAAAACAAAATACATTAAAAAGTTAAAACTAATGCGAAAATGCGCGGCTATACAAATCGTAATAATGTTGTTATTTTTGTAATATTTTTTAAAATTCTATCAAATAATAACTTTTATAGCCGTCGAAAATAAAGAAACGTTTCGAACATTTTATACGCGTCCGAATATACGTATCAAAATACTAAATCTATTCAAAACTTAATTTATTTATTATCCAGCTATTATTACTTAATACGATCTTTTAATTAGTTATTGGCAATAAGTTAACGCGGTACTAAAATATAAAATAATTTTTCCGCGTTATAATAATAAATAACGGCATAATCCAACCTTAAAAATTAACAGCCTAGATAACTGTAACCTTTTTTTTATTTCCTTATTACGTTTATTTAAGTCTTTTACGTTTTTCGGCAATGGTAATTACTATACTCATTACCATAAAAAGCCTTATTAAAAATTCAATCTCGTCGAAGTTATAAATATCCTCTTTTGTAATACCGTACTTCGCAATTGTAACCCGAACAAGCTCGAACTACTTACGAAACATTTTTAAATTTTCGCATAAAACCCGTTAATAATCGATTTTCCGATTTAAACGCGTTTAAATTTTTTTTGCCGTCTAACAAAGTTCGACGCCCAGTTAATTCCAATACGTTCTATAAAGCGCTGGGCCAGCAGTAAATTAGCCATATCTTTAACGTGCTAAAGCCGGGCAGGAAACGCTCGCGTATCTAGGTCGAAAATTCGGTCGACAATCAATTTCTCTTCGGTCAGCGTCAATTTTCGCAAATTGGATACAATATCGGATTTGGCAGGTTTGCCATTATATCGGCATCTTAAAGTAAAAGATACAACCGTATATATGAAACCAAATTTAACATAGGAAAGTTTAAGGTCTTTTCTTCTAGCTTAAATAGTTAAGTTCATTTTAACTTTTTTTATAAGCCGCTCCATAAAGGTAGTAGTAAGAAATAAATAACTGAAGTTGGATGGTAAGAAAGTTGAAAAAAAAACGCGCAGCTCGTTTGTGTGCGCAGCTCGTTTGTATTATACGTTATATTAAAACGGAATAAATAATATTAAAATAATTATTAACTAAACGTATAAATAATAAATATAGTTATTACAAAGTAATTATTAACGTATTACGGAATAATTGCAATAATTAAAATAACAGTAAATAAAAGAAATAATTGCTTATATAGTAATAGCTGAAAATATTAAAATATAATAAATAAAAATAACGTCCCACACCCATAAGCGAAGGCTACACCTATGAGCGAGCCACTTTTTGGCACCTCGTAACATTCAATCCAAATAACTCAACCACAACACCTCAAATGAACTCAAATCAATCGAATGCTTCTTTGCTAACTGTATCTACAGCTTCTCGCCGAGTGCACGCATTATATCAAGGCTTGTTGCGGACGCCAGATTGCTATTCCTTCCTGCCAACCTAGATGCGACCGCCTAGGTTTTAACGCGTTCAAGCCAATATTGCCCCCATTTCGTACGAATTATAGGTGACCGCCGAGAATACGATTATTTACCGAGTCATTAACTTATATACGCGAGCATTTCCTATCCGGCTTCGATCGTTGAAGATATACGTTGCAAAGTACGTCGGGAAACGCGTTGTAAAACGTGTTGGAGGGCGCGTTGGAGGAGCGCGTTGGGGGGCCTTGCGGGGTTTTGCGGGGCGTCTCGCGGAACGTATGGCAAGACGTGTTGGACTTGATTTGTAATAACTCGAGACCTACGTAATTACACGATTAAAACAAACGTTTCCCAGAAAGATAAATGCTTGCTATATAGGATGAACCAGTTCTTTTAGCCAGCAGAAAGGTCGTGGCAAAGAATTGCTGCCAACGCTACTGAAGGTGGTCGGTCGCATATAGGTTGGCAGGAAGGAATGGTCATATGGCGTCCGCAACAAGCCTTGATATAATGCGTGCACTCGTCGAAAAGCTGTAGATACAGTTAGCAAAGAAGCATTCGATTGATTTGAGTTCATTTGAGGTGTTGTGGTTGAGTTATTTGGATTGAATGTTACGAGATGCCAAAAAGTGGCTCGCTCATAGGTGTAGCTCGCTTATGGATGTAGGACGTTATAACGTATTATTTATATATGTCGGCAATTGGTGCTTTCAGGTGTTGCCGGCTGGCAGGCTTTGTTTGAGCCAGGCAGCAGAATGCTGCCTGGGACAGCCTTTGTCTACGGACGATCCTTTGTCAACCAATC